>JAJLUL010000165.1:0-40336 GCA_030564325.1 Blastobotrys capitulatus | reverse complement strand
ATGAAAATAAGGGGGTAATAAATTCAAAAATAATCCGATAGTTAATTCTATTGAAATATACAAATTACAATCATAGAACTACTCTAGATAAATACCAAAATTTTAATGTGGAAATTCCAATACAAAAGAATTTTTAGCTCGAACTTTATGCCATTTGAAATACATATAAATTGGAGCTGGTATAATCAATATACTAAATCCTAACATTATTAAACAAAATTTATCAAATCCTAGACGATATAACATAGATGATGCCCCCATTGGCAATAATCCAGCAGCTAAAGATCTTAATAGAGTAATGGCAGAAACTGCAGATGCAGAATCATGACCATGAACATCAATAACATAATTCAAAGATGATTGAAAAATTGAAAAGAAACCACACCCTAAACAAACTTGTGATATAGCAATCATAATCCAATGAGTCTTTGGTCCAAATAATAAAAATATAAATGATAATGGAATTAAAAAGGCGCCTAATAACATATTGCCTAAACGTAACTCAGGTTTCCAAACATGAACTTTCCCATCTTTAACATCTTTTACATGATTTTTATATTTCGTATTAAAAAAATAATTTGTCAACGTTCCAAATAATATACCAATAAATTGAGTTACATTAAAACTTGATGATAATGCTTGATTCCATCCATATAAATTATTAACAATTCCTGATAAATTAGCAACAACCATATACATTGTACCAAAAGCAAAACAAGCATAAAATGACAACCAACCAACCAATCTAGTCGACAATAAGATATATGGTCTCTTTAAATATTTCTCTAATGGTAACCTTTTACCAGTACAGGTATATTTACAATAAAATTGAATATTTGAAAATTTTTTTCTTAGTTTATTACATTCAAATTCTTCCACAATTGGCAAATAAGTTTCATCAATAACAAGCCCACAAAAAAATGATACTGAACACATATAGATTCCAACTACCATATAAATATATTTAAAATCATTGGTTAATTGAGTAATTACACCACCAACCATTGGTCCGAATGCTGGTCCACTTGCAACTATAATTGCATACATTAATAACATATCAGCTCTTTTAACTGGTCTAAACATATCTTTTAATGCTCCACCACTTGAAATTATTGGTGGAGAAGCAAAAAATCCAGTTATAAACCTTAATATCAAAATACTTGGTAAATTATTAATAAAAAAAGTTATTAAAGTTAAAATACTTGCAACAAAATAAGGTACCAAAATGCCCAATTTTCTACCATATTTTTCAGAAACTGGTGCAAAAAATAATGGACCAAATGCTATTCCAATAATAAATAATGTAGTTGGTAATATAGAAATTTCATTACCAACGTTAAATCGGGATTGAATAATTTTTGATGATTGACCAAACATTGAAGTTGAAATTTGACTTCCCAAACTAGTTAATGCATATAATAAAACTGTTGAATATAATTTAAATTTAGATTTATTAAAAGGATGTTTTGATGAATATTCAGGAATTGTTAAAAAGAATGAATCATAACCCGAGTTTTGGAAATATGATTCATCTAGACTTTTTTCATCATCAGTTACTGAACTTTCAACATGATATAAATCATTTGGAAGTTCAATTTCTTGACCTTTTTTTGTATCATTTGGTTTAAAAGGTTGTAAAATTAACCCATCAACATTAATATTATATGATTCCATTATTGAAATTTCTTTCTTTTTTTACTTTTTTTACTTTTTTTACTTTTTTTTTATTAATATATATATATATAAGACACCTTAAAATAAGAAATATCATCCTGAAAGATAAAAGCTGCTTATATATATATATCCATTCTACATGTAACAAGTGGTTTTTTTTGTTGTCTATTTTTGTGTAATTGTGTTCTTTGTAGATTAACTTTACAACAAATCTAGAGCTAGAAAAGGATCTTTCAACAAATGCAATTTTTTTCTCTTGTGTTACTTGAAAAATCTAATCTAATCAGATCTTCTAGAACTCTCATGAGTGCACATATACTAAAAATAATATATATACATTGTATGTTACAATAATTGTTTTTTTTTTTTTTAAAAACTTTTGAACTCTAAATAATGATCATAATAATCAGCCATCTAATTATTTTTGAGCCTTTTCTTCCAACCATTTATAAATAATACTCATATCTTTATTTTTATAATCATTATCATTTTGAACAGTATCATAAATCTCAACTGCTTTTTCACAAATTGGTAAAGGACAATTACTTGATTTAGCTGCTTCAACTGCCAATTTTAAATCTTTATTCATTAATGAAATTCCGAATCCTCCATTATAATCATTTGAACTTGGAGTATTTGGTTTAATCCCAGGAACAGGAGTATTAACATCAGATGGCCAACATTTACCAGTTGAAGTATTAATAATATCAGTAAAAATATGCATATCTAAATTTAAATGTTTTGCTAATTGAAATGCTTCAGCAGTTGCAATATTATTTAATGCTAATAAATAATTATTACATAACTTGGCTGAAATACCACTACCAGCATCACCACAGGCAACAATTCGTTTACCCATCATTTCTAATGTTGGTTGAATAGCTGATAAATCTTTATTACCAACCATAAAAGTTAATGTACCATTCTTAGCACCCAATACACCACCAGAAACTGGTGCATCAATAAATTGTCCAATTTTATTTGTTTTTAATAATTTTGAAGTTTCAATAGATGTTTTGACATCAATAGTTGATGAATCAATAAAAATTTTTCCCGGAAACATTTCGGATCTAGAAATTTCACCATAAACTTGTCTAACATGTTTACCTTCTGGTAACATTGTAATAATAATATCACTATTTTGAGCAACATTTAATGCTGAATCTGTTGAAATAGTTTTTGGATTATTAAATTCTTTATAAGAATCTTTATTTACATCATAAATATATAATTTATCAGATTCAGTTAATTTTGATTCAATATTTTTGGCCATATTCAATCCCATTCGACCTAAACCAATGAAACCATAGTTTTTATTGATTAATTTGGTAGTTGAAAAAGATCTTTTTAAAATTAACATTTTTTTGTTTTATTGGAAGCAACGATTGAATTAACTTTTATGAATATAATGATCTGATACAGGAAAAAATCAGTTATATTTATAGTATTTAAAAAAAATAAAACAAAATAAATAGTTTACGCCGAAAAAAAAAAAAAATTGCGGGGTTGGGTAACGATAGTTTGGTTGGATCAGCCCCCCCATGGGGAGCGAGGGATCCGCTTTTTGGCGGAATATTTTTTTTTTTTTGTTTTAGTAGTTTTTTTAAATAATACACATTAATGTTGAACCAATATTCTGAAATTGAAACTAGTCTAAGTCGACCTGACCTAGCCCTGAATAAACGGACAATTCATGGAAATTTAATTAATCTGGGAGATATGGATCTAAAAAATCGTCGGAGGAACAAAAAATTTGGTGTCCCGATTATTGTTGTTTAAGGAGAAAGATTTAAAATTATATGATCCCAGCAAAGTAAAATAAAAAAAATAACACCAATTTTTTTAAAATTATTTTTTTTTATTTTATTTTGATTACATCAATCAACTACCACCAATACCTAAATAAAGGAAAACAGAAGAAAACAAAAACAAATCAAATCAAAACAATGGAATCAATATCATCATCAGATAATTCAACATCTTCATCATCTCACAATGGTTTTTTAAAAATGTTTAAAAAAAAAGATAAAAGTCCACCAACTGAAAAATCAGAAAATACTAATGATAATAGTAGTAATGAAGGTTGTACATTCACAGTAGCAGTTTGTGAAGATAAAAATAGAAAATGTAGAAGAAAAATGGAAGATGCTCATACATATATTTATAATTACTGTGGTAAAAAAGATGATGGTTATTTTGCAGTATTTGATGGACATGCAGGTAGAGAAAGTGCTGATTTTTGTTCAAAAAAATTACATACTTTATTAGAACAAAGTATAAATAATAAAAAGAATAAACATGAATCAATATGTCATGCATTAAGTGATGCATTTACAAAAATAGATGAACAAATTACAGAAGAAGGATTAAAAAATAGTGGTACAACAGCAGCTGTTGCAGTATTAAGATGGGAACAATCAAAAGAAGAACCTCATAACCGTCGTAGAATGTTATATGTTGGTAATGTTGGTGATACAAGAGTTATTTTAAGTCGTAAAGGTAAAGCTTTAAGATTAAGTTATGATCATAAAGGTAGTGATACATATGAAAAAAAGAGAATTACAAATAGTGGAGGAATTGTTGTAAATAATCGAGTTAATGGAGTTTTGGCAGTTTCAAGATCATTAGGTGATAGTTATATGAAAAATTTAGTGAGTGGTAGTCCTTATACAACAGAAACTGAATTACAACCACAAGATGAATTTATAATTGTTGCATGTGATGGGTTATGGGATGTTTGTAGTGATGAACAAGCAGTTGAATTAATAAGAGATATTAAAGATCCAAAACAAGCTAGTCAAAAACTGATTGATTTTGCATTAGATAATTTTAGTGCTGATAATTTAACTTGCATGGTTATTCGATTAGAATAGTTAATAATAAATACCTTTTTATTTTTATCTAGGTTAATATGAATAAATAAATAGTTATACTAGTAGGAAGTAGTGATATTTTTTTGTAAACAAAGGTTAAATTATTGACCTGGCAAAACAAAATCAAAATCATCACCAAACAGTCCCATATCGTCATCACCACCATCTTGAACTTGACCTAATAAATCATTCAAATCATCTTCAAATTGCATATTGTTGTTTTCATTAGAGTTACTGTTGTTATTATTATTGTTATTATTATTATTATTATTATTATTATTATTATTATTATTATTATTATTATTGTTAGTATTATTACTTTCATTATTGTTTGATTCTGCATTTCCGTCTTTTTTCTCATCTTGCTTTGATTCATTATTTTGTTCATTAATATTATTAGTATTATTAGTAGTATTTTCTTGTTTTAATTCTTCTTCCTTAACTTTAATTTCTACTTTAACTTCATTTTTTTTCTTCTCGCGTTCTGCTATAATATTTCTTAAAGAGTTTCTACTTAATTGAATTTCTGCATCAATTTCATCCAATAATCTATGATAATTTTTAATATTATTATCAATAGCTGATTGATAAAAAGATGGTGGATTTGGTACAATTCGTTGATTTGGACTATTATTCAATGCTGATAATAAATTACCTGAGTTGATAAATACAGTATTAACTGCTATTTTTAGTTGATCTTCTATTGAAGCATCATTTGGAACTGAAGGTGGTGCTACAGCATTCGACATTTTATTAGTTTTTTAAAAGTTCTAGTCAATGATGGTTTTTTCTAATCGATCTTTGAACCTGAGGTCGTCCCGAAAAAATAAGTTATTATTTTCTGACACCCACTTTTTTTTTTTTTTTTTTAACTCCCAATTTGATCCTGTCGGAACGTCTTAGTATATATATGGTAATAATAATTTAAACTATAAATTACTTATAATTAATTAATGTGAGACAAAAAACTAACAACGCGCCGCACTTACCCGTCGGAACTCCATTTCCTCCCAACGAGCAGAGTACTGTTATTAGCAGTACTATAACGACCCAATCACAACCCATCATCATTTTTCGTCAAGTTGGTGTAAATTTTTTTTTTTGGGTGGTAAAAAAAAAAAAAAAAAAGAATTTTTTTCATCACTACCTTTTTTGATCTTTTTTTTTTCAAGAAGAACCTTCAAAAACATATCAATTAATATCTAAAATAATGTTTGCTTTATCAAGAGCTGCTTTCCGACGACCAGCAACCACCATCTTACGAAGAGGTTATGCAGAAGCTGCTGCAACTACCGATAAAATTCGATTATCATTAGCTTTACCAAGAGCTACTTTATATGAAAACACTGATGCTACTCAAGTTAATATTCCAACTACTGCTGGTGATTTAGGTATTTTGGCTAATCACGTTCCAACCATTCAACAATTACGACCAGGTGTTGTCGAAGTTATTGAAGGTAGTAATACTAAATCATTCTTTATTGCAGGTGGTTTTGCTACTGTTAATGAAGGTTCAACTTTAAATATTAATGCTATTGAAGCTTATCCAGTTGAAGATTTTTCTGCTGAACAAGTTAAATCTTTAACTAATGAAGCTCAATCAAAAGCTTCATCATCTGATGAAGCAATTGCTGCTGAAGGTAAAATTGAATTAGAAGTTTTGGAATCTTTAGCTCATTATGTTAAATAAATTATTTTTACGATTAAAAAACAACAAAAACCCTAAACTCACCAAAACCTCGAAAAAATATAACTTATCTATTGCATGTATTATTCTTTTTTTAGACAAATAATTGAATGAAAACAAAAAAAATTGAAAAAAAAAAAAAATTCTTTCTACAAAATGTTCCTTATTTCTTTTTTAAATTAATAATTTTATTTTTATTATTATTAATATATATATATATAAATATTAGAATATGAAAAAAAAACTAAAACAGAGAAGAATTAC
The DNA here is from genome assembly GCA_030564325.1 of Blastobotrys capitulatus. Lineage (NCBI taxonomy): Eukaryota > Fungi > Ascomycota > Dipodascomycetes > Dipodascales > Trichomonascaceae > Blastobotrys > Blastobotrys capitulatus. The sequence continues at coordinate 33,838 of JAJLUL010000165.1, read as the reverse complement.
AAGTATAAACCTTCCAAATTTTCTTCAGTTTTATTTTTCATAACACGTTCACGACCTTCTCTAAAATCATTTGCTGTAACTTTCATTCGTCGTTCACGTAATGCTAATAACCCTGCTTCAGTACAAATAGCTTTAATATCTGCACCAGATAAATCATCTTTTGATGTAACAAATTCATCCAAATCAACATCAGATGCTAAATTCATTTTACTTGTATGAATATTTAAAATCTTTCTTTTAGTTTGTTGATCAGGATTTTCAAATAGAATTTTTCTATCAATTCTACCTGGTCGAATTAATGCAGGATCTAACGTTTCAATTTTATTTGTTGCCATAATAACTTTAACATCACCTCTATCATCAAACCCATCTAATTGATTTAATAATTCCAACATTGTTCTTTGAATTTCTCTTTCACCACCTGATGATGAATCATATCGTTTTGTACCAATTGCATCAATTTCATCAATAAAAACAATACTTGGTGCATGATCACCAGCAATTTGAAAAATTTGTCTACATAATCTTGGACCATCACCCAAATATTTTTGAATTAATTCTGAACCAACAATTCTTAAAAATGTTGCACTTGTTTGATTAGCAACTGCTTTTGCTAATAATGTTTTACCAGTACCTGGTGCACCATATAAAATAACCCCTTTTGGAGGATTAATACCCATTTCTTCATATAATTCAGGATGTGTTAATGGTAATTCAACTGCTTCTTTAATTTCTTGAATTTGTGTTTCTAACCCACCAATATCTGCATATGATTCTGTTGGTGCTTTATCTAATTTCATAACACTAACCATTGGATCTGTTTCATCTTGTAATACACCAACAACTGATACTGATTTATGATGTAATAAAACTGAACAACCAGGTTCTAATAAATCTTTATCAACAAATGATCGAATTGATACATAATATTCTGGTCCACTAGTACTTGTAACAATTGCATGATCATCATCAATTAATTCCTCTAATGTACCAACACTCATTGGTGATCCTCTCATTTCATCAACTTTTTTTCTTTCATCAGCAACTTTATCATCTAATGGACGCGCTTGTTCTTGATTCTGAACAAATTCTTCTTCTAATAATAAATGATCTTTAATTCGTTCCATTTTTAATAATTTCAATTTACATCTTGTTGATGGATAAACTGCTGGTAATTTAGCTGCTGTATCTGGTCCTTTCTTTTTCTTTTTATGATTTCGTGATTGTACTGGTGGTTCGTATTTTGGTTCTAGATTTAGCTTTGTTAGTATTATCATTATTCATTATTATTGATATACACAATTGATATTTTTAGGTAATTATAAAAGAAAACAACTTACTTTCATTCTTTTTATCTTTCTTTTTGTCGTCGTTACCGCCAGGTTGTTGAGATTGACCTTGTCCCATTTTGTTTTTTTAATATATTATTTATAAATGTTAGTGTTTAGTAAAATGAAAATGAGGTCAAATTCGATTTTTTTGTAATATTTTTTTTTTTTTATGTGGCGAAAAAAAAAGAAGTGTAAATTGGGAACAAAAATATTTTGATCCCAACGAGAGTTTTTTAAGTAGTGCTTAATATAAAAGCGTCTCAAGCGTTTGTTCGATCTATTCAAGCGCAGACTACAAATATAATGTAGTACACTGTTGAACGCAATTATACGTTAATTATAAGGTACGTACAAGTAGTTCCAGTTACGTGCTGGCTGGCTGGCAGCATGAAAAAACAACAATCGGAATTCCGATATTATTTATATTATTGTTTTTTTATTTTTATTTTCTCAATTTACATTTAATTTATCATAAAAAATAATTTTACAAACATAGAGGATATATTAAAAAATCTAAACAACTTTTTATTTTTATTATTTTTATTTTTATTTCAATTAACCTAATAATTTTTCAACAAATCGATTAGTAGTAGCTTCATCAACTTGTCCAGTAATTTCCATTTCTCTCATAGTTTTAACAATTTTATCTTTATCAAAACCCATTTGTTCATATTGTTCAACAAATGATCGATCTAATCCATAAACTTCAATTGGATCTTTACCATTTTTTGTTTCATCTTCTTTAACTGAAGCTGGTTTAGCATATTGTTCAGTCCATTCTTTTGCAGTTCTAATAAATTTTGCATTATCTTGAATATAATCTTTAGCAACTTCAGCGTCTTGTGGATCATTTGGTTCTGGTGATTGTAATAATGATTGTAATGAAATTAATGATGATTTTAAAGTTAAAACTGGTGACCATGCATCTTTTAAAATATCTAAACAAATAGCACCAGTTTGAGAACTAATATTTGGATGATAAACTTTTGTATCAAATTTCATTTTTGGTGGTTTAAAAGGATATTCTTGTGGGATTTCTATATCAATAATAAATTCACCTCCTTCATATGGGGTACCTGGTGGTCCTTTAAATGTACCTTTTAAATGTGAAATATCGGATTCTTTAACTAAATTTAAAGTAATTGATGATTCAACATCTTGAGAACATTCAACTAATTCTTTATTTATTCTTTTAGTTCTTGACATTCTTTGTTATTTGATTGATTGATTGTATAGATATATATTTAATAAAAAGTTGTTGTGGTTGGTTAAAAAAAATAAAAAAAAGTTGCGTTGTTTTTTTTTTTTCTTTTATTCTAAAGAATTCCCAGGCGCCTATTTAAAGTGTTGTTGTTGCGCATTAGATCAAGCTACGATAAAGCCTCAAGCGTGTATTGATTCATTGATTTTTATTTACTTAACGACAATTTATTTAACCCACAAAAAAAATAAAAAACTATACTGTACTTGCAACTAGCTAACTAGTACCATGGTGGTTATAAGAATCAAACCGATTTAAAAGTATCTTTTTTTATTAGAAAAGCTAGTTTTGGAAATTAACATCCTTGATTTAAAAAAATTTACGATAACCTAAGAAATTTATAAGATAAATAATTTTTTTTTGAAATATTTTTATATTTTTATTCATTAGTATTTTATTCATAAAATTTTTTATTTAATTATATATAATTTTAGAATCTAATTCTTAACATATAAAGAAACATAATCATCAACATCTAATTCAGCAACAGATTCAGATTTTGATAAAATCTTGGCAATTTGTTCTTCACTTAAAGCACCCTTCAAGTGTCGTTCAAATTTAGCTAATAAAACTGGAGTACCTTCTTCTCGTCGTTGTCTGTGACCAATTGGATAGTTAACTTCAACTTCATCCAAAACAGTACCATCATTTAAAGTAATTTGAATAGCATTACCAATAAATCGTTTTTCTGGTGCATGATATTCTTCACTAAATCTTTGATCTTCGACACAATACATCTTTTCTCTTAATGCATCAATTCTTGGATCAGATGCAACAGCATCAGTATAATCATCAGCAGTTAATCTACCATGAATTAATGGAACTGCAACCATATATTGTAAACAATGATCTCTATCAGCATAGTTATGTAATGGACCTTTCTTGTCAATAATTCTCATTGCAGCATCTTGAGTTCTAATTTTAATTGATTTAATATCATCAGTAGTTTTACCTAATTTATTTAATTCACCATGTAAAGTCATGGCAGCTTCAACAGCAGTTTGAGCATGGAATTCAGCTGGGAAACTGATTTTGAATAAAATATTTTCCATAATATAAGAACCATATTCTCTTTGGAATTTGAATTCATTACCTTTAAATAAAACATCATAGAAACCCCAAGTTTTAGCAGTTAAAGCTGATGGCATACCACCTTCACCATTCTTAACATGTAAAACTAAGTTAACTGCTCTTGAACATGCATCACCTGCTGCCCAACTCTTTCTTGACATGGTATTTGGAGCATGTCTATAAGTTCTTAATGATTGACCATCAACAAATGCATGTGAAATAGCATCAATGGTTTGTTCTTCGGTTAAACCCATCATTTTAGAAACAACTGCGGTAGTTGCAACTTTAACTAAAACAACATGATCTAAACCAACTTTATTAAAAGAATTTTCAATAGCTAAACAACCTTGAATTTCATGTGCTTTAATCATTGAATCCAAAACATCTTGAATTTTAAAAATTTTACCTTCTTTACCATTAGTTGCTTTAGCTAATCTAGTTTGCCAATCAGCAACTGCTAAAATACCACCCAAATTATCTGATGGATGACCCCATTCTGCTGCTAACCAACAATCATTAAAATCTAACCATCTAATAATTGTACCAATAGCAAATGCACCTCTAATTGGATCCAAAACATGGTTAGTACCTGGAACTCGAGTACCATTTGGTACAACAGTACCTGGAACAACTGGACCAACTAATCTTGCACATTGATCATATTTTAAACCTTCTAAACCACAACCTAAAGTATCTAATAAACATAATCTAGCAGTTTCTTGTGCGACTGGTGATTCAATTTTATAATTATGAACATAAGATGCAATATCTCTCATAACCTTATCTGGTTGTGGTTTACTGTTATCTGTCATAATTGGAGCGGACATTCTGGTTGTTGTAGTAGTAAATGATCGTCTAGCTGATGATACAATGCCTCTTTGAATTGATCTAAGCATATTGTGTTAAGAAAGAAAGAAAAAAAAAAAATATTTTTGGTTTGAAAAAATTTTAAATAAAAAAAAATTTAGAGAAAAAAATTTCTAGTTTGATGATGTGGGAACCCCACATTTTTATATGAAAAAAAAAAAAATACTAACTACACTCTAATTTTCCACAAATAGATTTAATAGGTTAATAACGGCAACCCGTAAATGGTACATTGGTTTTTTTGTTAATGCCTTAATTAACAAGTAACAGGGGGGTAACATGCCTTTTTGTAACGTGTGAATAACAAAATTTAATTCTGTAAGTAGTATAAGTTTTGTAACCGATTTTTCACCGATAGATTTTGTCAAGGCTTTTTAAAACATTATATTGTGCCATTTAAGCTTGTTTAATAAGTACCCCACTTTGACTACTAGACATTATTGTCTTGGATTCGGGTTTTTATTGTAGTCAAAGATTTCAGTCCGAGATTCGGCTTTAAGATCCATTGTACTATTGTAGTGGTAAAAGATTCAAAGAATTAAAAAAATTACAAAATACCAGGTAATTACAACTTTTGATTAATGGATCAATTGGATGTAGAATAATAGCTCGGTAATAAAAGGAATTGAACTCAACAATTATCAGTTTCATCAGTTACTAAGGTTTTTCAAACATCAAATTGATCTCCGAACTTCTAACCCATCTCGGAGACATTTTATTCGGATTATTACCATGGTACTTCAATCAATCATGATCTAAATGTTTGTTTACAAAATTTCATTTCCCCATACAGAAGAAAATAATAAAGCTAGTCCTCTATAAAAATATAGATTTTTGGAGAAAAAAAAATTTAAAATTAAATTACATTACTTTAACTTCATTTCTTTATTTAAATAAAATCTTCGTCATCATCATCATAATCATCTTCTTCATCACTAATATCTAACATTTCCAAATTAGCTTGATATCTTAAAATAGCAGCAACAGCACCAAAACCATGAACAAATTGATAACCCAAATCAGTACTATCACTAACAAATTCTAAATTAGCACCAAAATCTTTATAATTTTCTGATAACCATTCAACAAATAATTGTTCAGATGCAACTTCTAATTCCATACCAGTTTTTGGATCCATTAAATGATCTTTATTTTCACCACCTTTAGCATGAACAATCTTTTCACTACCATCAACATCTTTTAAAACATATCTCATAATTTCCAAATTTTCCCATACAATGATAGTTTCTGCAGCACCCAAATCCATACATTTTAATGTTTCTTCAATACCATAACAGAATTTACCACTATCTTTTGCAATTTCTTCAAAGAATTGTCCTAATAATTTCTTTTCTTTAATAAATTTAACATTTGATAATGCTTCTGATGATAACTCAATTGCTTGATTAAAACCATTTTCACCACCATATGAAACATCAACAATTTTAACAACTTTATCTTTTAATCTACCATCTAATAAATCAGAATTTGATAATTCAGTTTTAAAATCTGCTGAACCTGCTAAAACTAACCCAGTAACATTAACTTTATCATTTGTAATAAAATTTTGTACAGCAACTTCTGCAACTTTTCTAACATAATTATGTCTTTTTTCTTCTCTTAAACGTGCAAAACGAACAGCAGATTGACCACCTCTACCGTGTTTCTTTGGTAAATCGACTGTAAATTTATGTAAGATGTCACGTGTATTACCTGATAAAGTACCAAATAATGCACCATTACCATCCATAACAATAAAACCGAATTTTTGATCATTTTCTAATAATTCACTTAATGCTTCAACATGAAATTTATTATCACATAAATATAATGATGTATTAATTGGTTTAAAAGGTTCAAAATCAATATTAACTTTTCTTTCTTTACCTTCATCAGTAATAATTTCACCACAATAAATAACTAAACCATTAGGTGGAACTTTATTATATAATTTTAATCTTTGTTGTGTTGAAGTAATTGCACTCAAAACACTCAGTCGATTGACACGGGATTTAATATTTGATGCAGTACCATATTCATCTGCTAACATTTTTGCAGTTAAACTAATTTGTGATTTTGGGGGAAGAATTAATGAAATCATAGAAGTACCATTACCACGAGCTCTTTCTAAACTCTTGATAAGTTTCTTCATCTTCCAGATTTGAATATTCTTTTCAGCATCGGATTCATCTTCGACTGGTTGACCCATTTTTTATTCTAGTTTTGTTTTTGTCTTGTTGATGTTAAGTGAAAAAAAAAAAAAAAATCGATTGAAAATTTTGAAAAATATTTCGCTTATAGTTGTTTTTTACTCGAAAGTAATTTAGCGTGTCTACTTAATTAGTAACTGTTGGGAGCGAAAAAAAAAAAAAAAAATTTTCTTTTGTCCCAATGAGAATTTGGAAGCCGGGTAAATTATTACGTTAATTTTTTAGTACTTGAATCAATGATAGCGCTAAGGGTTTCAATATTAGTCTATTACTAATTACGGAGTTACTATAATATATATTTTTTTTTTTCATGTCAAGTAAATTACTTAAAAAAACGACATTTATTTATAACTTATAATCAATATCATTTTTGATAAGCTATTTGTAGTACTTGACTTTTTTCTATTGAAGTTTATTTATTTTGAGTTCTGAAAAACTGCATGACCGTTGACAAAAAAAAAAAAAAAAATAAAAACAACACAAAAAAAAAAAGTCACTACATTTTTTTTTTTTTTTCTCCCATAACACAGCCTACCCACCACATTTAATTTTTTTTTTAATCCTTCTCGACACCAACTATTATTTTTGGTAGACCAACTTACTAACTAACAAAACCCGCACCAACCAAAAAGATATAAAAATGGACAGTGATAGTGATAGTGGTGAACGACCAACTGAACAAAAGAAAAAATCCAGAAAACCACCAAATACAGCTTTCCGGCAACAACGGTTAAAAGCATGGCAACCTATTCTGACACCAAAAACAGTTTTACCATTATTTTTTTGTATTGCAGTTATATTTGCACCAATTGGTGGATTATTATTATATGCAAGTAATCAAGTTCAAGAATTAGTTATTGATTATACACATTGTATGGATGCTGATACAAGTTCAATGTCAAATATTCCAGATAAATATATTTCACAAAGTTTTAAAGGAGGGAAATTACCATCAAATCCTCCACAATGGCAAAAATTAAATTCAAAAAGTGATAATTTTACATGTAGATTAAGTTTTGATATTCCAACTGATATGGGAGAACCAATTTTTATGTTTTATCGATTAACAAATTTTTATCAAAATCATCGAAGATATGTTCAAAGTTTTAATGAAGATCAATTAAATGGTAAAGCAGTTTCAAATTCAAGTTTAAAAAGTTCAGATGATTGTAAACCTTTAACATTAAATCATGATGGTAAAGCATATTACCCATGTGGATTAATTGCAAATAGTATGTTTAATGATACTTTTGAATCACCAGTTTTATTAAATCCAACTAATGGTAAAAATAATGAAACTTATAAAATGACAAATGATGGTATTGCTTGGAGTAGTGATAAAGATCGATTTAAAAAAACAAAATATCATCCAAGTGAAGTTGTACCACCACCAAATTGGGCTAAACAATATCCAAATGGTTATGATGAAGATCATCCAATTCCAAATATTGAAGAATGGCCAGAATTTCAAAATTGGATGAGAACTGCTGGGTTACCAAAATTTTCAAAATTAGCATTAAGAAATGATGATAAACCTTTAAAGAAAGGTAAATATTCTGTTGATATTGGATATAATTTCCCAGTTGTTGAATTTGATGGTACAAAAAGTATGGTTATTACTACTAGAACTGTTATTGGTGGTAAAAATCCATTTTTAGGTATTGCTTATTTAGTTGTTGCAGGTATTTGTTTTGCATTAGGTATTATGTTCTTGATTAAACATCTAATTAAACCAAGAAAATTAGGTGATCATTCTTATTTATCATGGAATAATGATCAAAGTACTGCTACAGCTTCTGGAGCTGATACTTCTAATAATTTATCAAGAAGAATGTAATTTATTTAAAAAAAAAGATAATTTTTTATTAACAGATTGAAATCTTTTTATTTGTAGTTTTATGCTAGAAAAAAAAAAGTAATAGTTGAAAATTTTGTATAACTTTATCTGAATCAGGGGTTCGAGCGTTAAACTAATATACAGTGTACAGTGTGTATACATGTGAAAAAATTATTAAAACTTTTTTTTGTAATGGGCTTAAACAATCTGCTTGGAAAAATTAGTCCAGAAAATTTACCTTACGGTTGTCATTTTTCACTAGAATAACATGGTAATAGGTGACAGTGCGTTATGTCATGGTTATTTTTATGTAAATGTCTAAATTAATTCCAGGTTAACTTGAGCCGCATATTCTAAATATTTTAAGATTTGTCTTAGATTCTTGAAGATCAAAAAAAATCTATATTAGCTTCTAAAAAAAACATTAAACGCCAAACAAAACAAAACCACAAAAAAAAAAAAAGAAAGTAAAAGAAAAGACGGTAAAGATTAAATATTAAAAAATTTATTAGTAAATCTATCTACTCTTTCTTAATTTCAATTCAGTTTTACCAGTCATGAAATTTTCATGAACTTGACCACTAACCAATAAATGAGCCATATTAGTTGTACCAGATGTAATATATTTAGATCTTGAACCAATTGGTTTTGATAATAATTGTTTTAATTCAGCTCGTTTAATTCTAATTTCATTTTTATTTCTTTCTTTCTTTTTATTATCTTCTTCATCTAATTCATCTAAATCAGCACCTAAATCTTCAGCAGCTTGTTTTAACCAATCATTATTTTTTGTTGTTTTCATTGTACCATCAGAAATTTCTTTTGCTAATTTAACACGATATTTTAATGCACTAGCCATTTCATAATCAACATCTAAATCTTTAACTTTTGCTTTTGTTAATTGTTGTAATTTATTTAATGGTTGAGCTTCATCAGGACTACATAAAACAACTGAAAAACCTTTTTCACCTGCTCTTGCAGTTCGACCAGATCTATGAACATACATATCAGCAGTTCTTGGTAAATGATAATGAACAACATGATCAACTAATGGAATATCTAACCCTCTTGCAGCAACATCAGTTGCAATTAATACTGCCTTTTTTTGATCTTTAAATCTTTCTAATGATCTTAATCGTTGTTTTTGAATCATTTCTGAATGTAATGCAAATGCTTGAATTCCTAATTCTTTTAATAATGGAGTAACTCGTTTAACTGCATCAATACTATTAACAAATGCAATAGTTCTTGCTGGGAAAGTTAAACAAAAATAATATAAAAATAAATCTTTTTCCATTGCTCCACATTCAATAACTGCTTGTGAAACATCTTGAGCAATTGCTTCTGCAGGATTTGTATCAATAAATATTGGTTCTTTATTAAAATTTAATTTTGATTTTAAAATTTCAATAATATCTTGTTTATGATTATTAGTTTTTTTTTTTTTATTTAATTTATTCATAAAATTTTTATCAAAAGTTGCAGAAAAAACACAAGTTTGTCTTTTATTTCTACCCAAAATATCCAAAACTTTTTCCATTTCTTCAAAATGACCATCTTGAATTAATCTATCAGCTTCATCTAATACTAAAACTTCAACTCTTTTAAACATTTTTGCAGTATCATCACTACTTTGTAATAATTCTAAAAATCGACCAGGAGTTGCAATAACAATAGCAGGATTTTTATTAACTAAACGATTTTGTTTTTGTATACTTAATCCACCAGTAATTGGAATAACTCCACTACCACTAATATCACAACTTGATGCAATTTTTTTCAAATGATCACTAATTTGATGAACTAATTCTCTTGTTGGAGCAAAAATTAATCCAGTTGGCCATTTTTTACTTTCTTCAGTTTCTAATTGTAAATGTTTTTGAATAATTGGTAAACCATATGCTAAAGTTTTACCTGACCCAGTAGCTGCTTTACCAATAACATTATTATTACCTAAAATTTCTGGAATAGTTTCTTTTTGAATTTCTGTTGGTTTATTAAAATTTAATTTATCTAATGCTTTTCTAATTGGAATTGATAATCCTAATCCCCATTTATCAGGATAATTTTCTTCAGTTTCTTCATCAAATTGTTCTAATTTATCAAATCCAACATTTAATAATTCTGTATTTAAACTTTTTGTTTCTTTATTTTTTTTTTTATTATTATCTTTTTTATCTTTTTTATTATTATCTTTTTTAGATTTTGATTCTTCATCATCTGAATCTGATGGTAAATTTTCTAAATCTTCATCTGCAAATGGTGATATATATTTATCATTTTCTTTCTTATTTTCTTCTTCTTCTTTTTTTAAATCATCTTCTTTCTTTTCAAATATAATTTTACCAGATCCATCTTTAACAACATTAACACCAGTAATTTCTTCTAAACCAAAAAAACCACCATAATCATCTAATGTATCTGGAACTTTAACTTTTGACCAATTTAAATCATCTACTTTAACTGCTTTCCTTTTAGATGGTTTGGAATTATTATCTTTATTAGTATTTTTTCTTTTAACACCCATTTTTGATTTGTTATCTATTATATTTATTTTTATTGATAGAGTAGAAAAAAAAAATTTTTGATGATGTGAAAAATTAATTTTTTTTTTTCTAAATCACACACGGCTGAACAATTTTTTTTTTTCTTTTATCGCGCGCGGTCTCCCGTTTTTCGGGGCGGGAGCGTTTTTAGATTTAGCTAGCTAGCTAAGCAATCACAAGCCGCACTGTAACTACACTGTTATTATTTGATTTGTCAGATCAAATCCCATTTAAATCTTTCTTCCCTTTAATTTTTATCGTTCTTTTTCTTTTTTGCCTGCAGAAATTCAATTATTTCATGCAGAAATCTCGCAATACATGGTAGTGTTGTTATTATCAAACAATTTTAAAATCGTTGACACATAATAAAACGTTCCTTGATAACATTTACTCTGCAATTATATCCGAAAGTGGGCTATTATAAATCAATTTTTTTTTTTTTTTACTATAAATATTTGCTGATTTCCTCCAAACTCTTTTATGTTTAAACAAGTATTAAAATCATTTACCCCGCATATTTCAAAATCAAGAAATTTATTATCATTAAACAGACAAATCATTACAAGAACAATGGCCAATAAAGTTGAAAAGACAAACAGTGAATGGGAAACCATTTTAACCCCACAACAATTTGATATTTTAAGAAATGCAGCAACTGAAAGACCTTTTTCAAAAGAAGATGTTGCACCAGAAGGTGCAAATGGTGTATTTGAATGTGTTGGATGTGGTAATCCATTATATTTATCAAAGACTAAATTTGATAGTGGTTGTGGTTGGCCAAGTTTTTATGAAGCTATTGATGGTGCTATTACAACTCATGATGATTTTTCAAGAGGTCAACATCGAATTGAATTAAGATGTGCTGGTTGTGATGGTCATATTGGTCATACTTTCCCTGGTTGTCCAAGTGCTAAAGATACACCAACTGGTACAAGACATTGTATTAATGGTACTATTTTGAAATTTAATGAAAGTAAATAGTTTAATTATTAATTAAACCTATTTGTATTTATTATATTTTGTATTACGTTTATTTCTTTTTTATCTATCACCTAGATTACTTGTAAACTGCATATATATAATATATACAGTATATTGTACATGTGGAACAAATCAGTTTTTAAATAATATAAAAAAAAATATGCGATTGAAATGTTATATACTTTATAAATATATCAATTAATAATAAATATATGCTCAATAATAATAAAAATGTCACAAAATATGTCTTTTATTTCTTCTTTTTTTTTTTTTTTTAGTTATGCCTTGGAATTAGCATCTCTAATCAATTGAGTCCAATTAGTTTTTAAAATAAAAAACAATTGCAACAATGCAATACAACTAATACCAATAATCAACCCAGTCCATAAACCTTCTAAACCCCAATTTTTAATAAAAGTTAAATATAAACCTAATGGAATACCAACAGCATAATAAAAAAAGAAATTTAAAATAGATCCAATAAATTGTCTACCTTGACCTCTTAAAATACCACCACTAACACAATTTAATGAATCACTTAATTGAAATACTGCAGCAAATGGTAATGTTTTTGCAACTAATTCAATAACTTGTTTATCATCTGTAAACCATGCACCTAATCTATATCTTGATAATATCATAATTGAAAAATTCATTGTTGCAGTAATACCTGAAAAATATAATGCAATTTTTGTTGCTTTTTTAACAGCTTTTTGATCTTGAGCTCCAATTAAATTACCAACTCTTGTTGAAGCTGCTAAACCAAATGACATTGGAATATTAAATAATAATGAACAAATATTTCCAATAACTGACTGACCAGCCATTGCAGTTGGTGATAATCTATTTGATGCAATTGTAGTTAATTCAAATGATAACCATTCACATTCATATAATGAAGCTCCAAAAAATGCTAATGGTAATAAGTCTTTATAACCAGTTAATAATTTTTTACTAAAAACTTTTTTTGGCCAACAATTTGGATCTGTTGCAAAATATGCAAAAATAAATGAACATAAACAACATGCTTGATTTGTTAAAATAATTGCATAAGGTGCACCCCAAATTCCATATCCATTTGGACTTAAAACTAATAAATAATTTAATAAAATATTTAATGGGAAACAAATAGTTAAAACCCAAGTACCAATTTCAAATTTTGATTGAACTAAGAAAAAATGTTTTAAACATTCATAAATTGCATAACCTGGAATATCAAGAACCATAATATTTAATAATTTTGAACATAAATTCAAAACTTCTTCATCACCACCAACTAATGTTAATAAATAATATGGATGAGCCCAAATACTACCAACAATTAATCCAACACCCATCATAACAATAAAACATCTTTGAGTTATAATTCCAACCATTTCATAATCACCTCTACCATAAGCTTGGGATGCTAAAGTATCAATAGCTGTGGCAGTACCTTGAAATAAACCATATCCACAAACTGCAACTAAAACAATACATAAACTCATTGATGCTAATTCTGTTGTACCTAATTTACCAACTGCCCATAATGATACAGTTGTCATTGATAATTGTAATACATAACAATATGCAACAGGTATAGCACTTTTTGCTAACCAGACAACTTCTTTTTTATTAGTTGTTGTATTGATTGAACTTGATGATGTTGATGATGATAATAATCTCGTCCTCTCATCCATTTTGTTTATGCTTTTATATGTATATTGTTTTTAAAAAAGAGCTAGTTGAAATTGAATTCAAAAAAAGTTTTATAGGAAAAGCAATAGATACTTATAGGACTTTTTTTTTTTTGATTTTGAAATTTTTTGAGTTTGTTTGTTATAGGAATAGATTTAGCCGCCTAACCATATCTTTGATCTTGATTTGGAAAGCTAATTAAACCTTGATAAGCTTCAAGCTTGTCTAAGGCATCTTCGGTTCCGTTGCACGCGATATTCTTTTTATATAAGGAGTGCTTAAACAGTTACCAGTAAGTACTACTGCACTATAGTATAGTATTGGCTAGCTTAATATATTTTAGCAGCAACTTTAATCATTTCAATCATCATCTATATTAAGATTCATTTCTAAATATGAAAATATTTAATGATTATCCTTATATTGGTACTATTGGATACTTAGTTTTTAATAATAATATGGATGATACGAAAAAGCCTTTAATTTAAGTATACATCTATATATATATTATTTGATTATCTCCACAAAAAATTTTGTTTATTTTTTTCAACAATATTATTAAAGCAATTTAAGTTTCAATCGATGTCAACTCAGGAGTCAAGTTAAACGAAATAGAATCCTCTAGCATTTTATAAGACATATTTATACGAGATGCCGATAGCAATTACATCCTCCAATATTAATTATAAGAATTAAAATATGCCGTTTTAAATATTCTAATTATAAATTAATGTAAATATATCGTGTATGTATATATACACATTCTGAAATAAGAAGTTGGCCATCTTCATAAAGGTATACACAAATCAAGCTGCGCACCAGCAGTCTAAACTTAACTTTGAATATATATATGTATATGATATTTGCCATGGCATCGCTTGTTCATTCTTATAGCGATAATTAATTTTATATATTATAGATTATAGAGCCTTAGAAGCAAGTCTTTCCAGGCATCGCCTGTTCATTCTGATAGGTGATAACTAGTCTCGGAAAGCCTTTCAATTTAAAGCAATAGCCTCTTAGTAATAGGACCTTGATGATAATAACGGCCTGCGGGAAATTCTAGCCGATAGAGACCATCGTAACAGGCATCGAGTAAATAATAGTGCTTTTAAGTACTATTGTATGTACTGTATTACCCCCCGCTTTACATATTACCTTAAGCTTTGTAGATTGAAATTTTTCAAGTGGGGTGAAACTTTCCTTTAGAGTGTAAATAGTAATACCCGCGCAATGATACTGAAAAGCTATAAGCTAAGCTAAGCTAAGGCTAAGCTTGATAGCTACACTAGCTAAGAATCTCCTTTGTTTATATAATGTTATTATAATCCTTTGAAAAAAAAAAAAAATTATAACTTTTATCCAAACCATATCAAAAGAATTTAATATAAAAATGCATTTACCATTAACAGCAGGATTAGCAGCACAATCTTTTATTGAACAAAATTTTGGCCCATTAAAAAAATCAGATACAAAATTTACAATTCAAAATAGTGATTTTGAACATGGAGGAATTAAAATTCCAGATTCAGATTATATTGATGATATTACAGAAGGACCATTATTTGCAGGAATTCCAACTTTTGCTCATTTACCATTAGCTCAATGTTTTAATAATTCAGTTGATGAAGATTTAGATATTGCAATTGTTGGTGCACCATTTGATACTGGGGTAACTTTTAGACCAGGTGCAAGATTTGGACCAAATGAAATTAGATTAGCTTCAATGAGATTATCACCACATCAATATTCAGCATTTGATTTAATGGATCCATTTGAAGAATCTAAAGTTGTTGAATGTGGGGATGTTGGTATGACTCCTCATGATAATAGATTAGCTTTAGATAAATTATATCGAGCTCATCGAAATATTTTAAAAAAAAAATCAGAAAAATCAAAGATTCCAAGAATTATTACATTAGGTGGTGATCATACAATTACATTTTCTGCTTTAAGAGCAGCTCATGAACAACATGGTAAAGTATCAGTTATTCATTTTGATTCTCATTTAGATAGTTGGGATCCAAAAGTTTTGGGTGGTAATTTATCATCATATGCTCAATTAAATCATGGAACATTTTTACATTATGCTCATGAATTAGGTTATATTCGAGATGATGGTAATATTCATGTTGGAATTAGAGCACCAACTGTTAGAAAACATGCTGATAAAGAAAATGATATTAGATGTGGTTTTGATGCAATTTTAGTTCGAGAAATTGATCAAATTGGAGTTTCAGGTATTATTAAGAAAATTAAAGAAAGAATTGGTGATAATAAAGTTTATATTAGTGTTGATATTGATGTTTTAGATCCAAGTGCTGCTATTGGTACTGGTACTGTTGAAGTTGGAGGATTTTCATCAAGAGAATTATTTTCAATTTTGGATGGATTAAAAGATTTAAATATTATTGGTGCTGATGTGGTTGAATATGCACCACCTTACGATGTTCAATCAATTACAGCATTAAATTCTGTTGAAGTTGTAAATAGTTTCTTACATATTATGGCCTAAAAGATATTAAGGTTATCTTTATATATATTTATCTGTTTGTTCGTTTAACCAATCCCATAATTGATCACCTATTTCATTAACTTGTAAATCTTGAACATATTTTGAAGGTTTTCTAATTTGACCATATGGTGCAACATAACAACCAGCTTTATCACCAATACATTCATTTTTATCTACTAATAACAATGCATATAATTCTGTAAATGCACCATTTTCAACTGTATCATAAAATGGTCTATTTAAATATTCAAAAATTGAAAGATCTCGATATAATTCTGATCCAATTAATCCAGGGTGTACTGCAATACTTGGAGTGGTAGAACTAATTTTACGCCAATGACTTGCTTGAACCATATTAACTAATTTTGAATACATATATCTACCAACAGCAGGAACATATTTTTTAGTTAATCCCATATCTTGTAAATCAAGATTTGGTGACCCAAAATGTCCAGCACTTGCAACCCATATAACTCTAGAATTTGGCGTCTTTAAAATAATATCATTTAATAATCTTTGTAATAAATGAGGTGCAAGACAATTAACCCCAACTTGTTTTTCATATCCTTGTTTTGAATATTGAACTCCATATTTAATCATCATTCCCGCATTATGAACAATCCCATCTAATTTTGATTCTTTTGATAAAAATTTGGATTCAATTTCTGGTTTAATTGTTGTTAAATCATCAAAATCCATTACTAAAGTTTCTAACAATGATTCAGGATATTCTTGTTTAATTTCCTCAATTACTTTATCTAATTTTGTTTGATTTCTTCCTGCTAAGTAAACTTTAGCATGTTGTTTTGCTAATACTTTTGCCACCTGAGTACCAATTCCTGCACTTGCTCCAGTTACAATATATACTTTATCAGTAAGATCAATTGAATCAAATATTGAATGGTCTGGTTTGCTTTGGAATTTTTCTGCTATTAATTCTTGAAGTATTTCGAGCATTTTTTTGATTTATAATAGAATATGATGATGATGATGTTTGAAAAGAAAAAAAAAAACAGTAAAATTAATGAATTTAAATAAAGATGCTGAAATTGGTGTGAAAAAAAATAAACTTTAAATCTCACCCGAGGAAGATGATCACAAGTGAGGTATTGGATGCACGATATTTATTAACGTTATAATTCTTAAATCCGTGAAGAATACTGTAATTAATTTAAAAAAAGGATTTATGTCCGTTAATTTAAGTTGCAACTTAGGTTGATATCTCGCCTGACCAGCTAGCTTAAGTCAATTGCAGCTGGCTGGAGCTAGGACCTGAAGAACTAAGTCCATAGTACCTAAGCCACATGTAATTATAGATGTTTTTAAAACATCTGATAAATAGATATTTCTTAAATCCGAAAAGAATAAATCAACTAAATGTCATCAGATAAAAACAAATAATCTTGATTTATGTTCTATAAAGTTTTTGTCGTTCATATTAGATATATTCTTAGAATAAACAGAGATGATAGTCGTATACTGTAAAACCAATATCAGATGTCTCTATAGAGCTTGAGTGATTTGACGTCCCAAAATCCAAAAAAAAAAAAAAAAAAAAACATCAACAAAAAAATTGATCACCACTTTTAACACTTTGTTACCACTACAAAAAAAAAAAATAAAACAAAAATGTTAAAGACCAAGAACTTAAATAACGTTCTTTCACAGACCATCCAATCTCCTTCATCATCCACATCAACGTCATCAATTTATTCATCTATTTTGTGCACAGCATCAGGTAGACCAGTTGCATCAGCTCATAGTACAAATGAACAAAATGATAATAATAATGATGAAAATAATTACAACATTGATAGAACAATGAAATCCAAAGTTTATAGTTTATTAGCATCTGAAGCATGGAAACAATATTCAAATATTAATCAAAATAATGAATGGATTTCAATAAAAACAACAGATGCATTATTATTAATTCATCCAATTGAATTAAAATCTGGTCAAGGATTATTATTATTATTAATTGGTGATCCAGCTACAGCACCAGGAATTATGGAAAGAAAAGCAAAAGAAACTATTGAAGTTTTAAAAGAAGGTTTAGCAGATTTTAAATTCTATGAATAATTAATTACTAGTTTTAAAAAGGTTTCCCTTTTTCATAAACTGGAGTATGAGTTACAACATGTGAATCATCAAATGGATTATCAGGATTTGAATATTCTTGTTGACAAAGTGGTTGCTCTGATTCACTTTCACTTTCACTATCACTAAAATCATCAGAATCAGAATCAGAATCAGATAATCTAACTCGACGAATTTTTTCTTCAATGTTCCAATCAGAATCACTTTCTTCACCTAAAGGTTTTGCCATTTTTTCATAAATTTTTAATGAAGAAATTAATTCTTCATTTGCATGAATTAAAGAACCAATATATTCTTCTGATTCAACAACTTGAATATATCTTAAAATACTTCTTCTTAATTTTTTACATTTTTCAAACATTAATGTAGCTTGTTCATTTTCTGTTGATAATTCATGATCCCTATTTACCAATTGTAATGCATTTTTTAAATTAGTAGCTGCTGTATTTGCTTCAGCGATTGTATGATTTAATTTTGGTTTTTCTTTATTTAAATCAATTCTTTTATTAGTAGTTCTATTATTACTACTACTACTCTTTGGTTTATTCTTAGTAACTGTATTTCTATTACCACCAAATCTTGGTGATACTGGTGGTGATTCATCTCTATCATATTCTCGTTCTCTTTCTTTAACTGATCTTCTTGGTGGATTACTTGTAGCTCTTGATCTATTATTCTGAGAAGTTGAAGATTCTGGTTGAAATTCTTCATCCATTGACCCAACAGTTCTTCTTCTTGATGATGAACCATTTTTTTTATTTAAAGATGGTAGATTTTTATATAATTGAGATAATCTTTGTTTACCTTTACTTTCTTGATATTCTCTTGACCAAATAGTTGCTAATGTAATAATTTTTCTTTTAACTTTATTATCAGTATAACTTTCTAAAGCAGTTTGTCTTAATCTTTCTAATAACATTTCATCATTATATAAATCATTTAATCTTGATCCACCATTACTAACTAAAGTATCTAAAATTGTTAATGCTCTAAGTTGTTTATGTTTACTACCATATTTTAATTTTTTTCTAATAGCTCTAGCACATTCAGTTGGACCAGTTGGTTTAATACCAATAATTTCAATTAATTCAACAATTTCAGCAACATCATCTTCTTCATAGTCATCACCACATAACCTTTCAATGGTAGAAGTTACTGCTGTATGAGGTTTATTATCGGATAAAAATCCCATTATTAGTTTGTTTGATTATAAATTATTTTTTGTTTTTAGATGAAATAGGTTATGGTGATTGTTATAATGTGGCTTGATAGTTTTTGGGTCAGTTGTTGTTGTTTTTTGTTTTTTTTGTCTTCTTCTTTCTCTGTGGGGAGCGGTTATCCGATCCAAATTTAATTTTAGTTTGCTTGGAATTGGGAGTTTCTATGGAACTAACTTAGTGGTAGGTAATTATCGGAGATCCGTGCACAATTCTACTAGAGGTTAGTAAGCTTTTAGTGGCTGGAAAACAGAACTAACTAAGCTTGTGGTTGTGCTTGTAACTAGTAAGCTTGACTGACTGAAAATTTTGATCAAAAATCCGAAACGATATTTTTGAATACCCAAAGCCTAGAATAAATTGATCAATCATATTAATAATATTAATCTTCTTTTTTTTAACATAAATGTACCAATATATTCCAGCTGCTTTATTAATCAGTTTTTTTTTATACAAAAAAGTTACAGCCAAACCAGTAGAAATGACAGCCAAACACGTTGAAACCATTCAAAAATTAATTAAATCTAATCCAATCTTTGTTGCATCTAAATCATATTGTCCATTTTGTACAAAAAGTAAAAATTTATTGGCTCAACATGGTGCAACTCCAAAAGTTATTGAATTAGATCATGAAAGTAAGTATACTTTTAAATTAAATGAGATAAAAGAAACTAACAAGTTAATAGAGGAAGGTGCTGAATTACAAGCTGCTTTACAATCTATTACTAATATGAGAACTGTTCCACAAGTTTTTATTAATGGTAAATTGATTGGTGGTAATAGTGAGTTACAATCATTAGGTACAAATAAATTACAATCATTATTAAAAGAAGCAAAATTATAGATTATATATATTGTATATATTAGAAATATATTAGAATATAATACAGAAAAGAGAAATATAAAAAAGACTACATTGCATCTAATCTAACTTTAACAGCATTTTTATGACCATCTAAACCTTCAATACCTGCTAAAGTCATAACAGCTTTACCAATATTTTTTAAACCTTCAGCGGTTAATTCTTGAGATGTAATATGTTTTTGGAAAGTACTAGTATTAACACCAGAATACATTTTAGCATAACCATAAGTTGGTAAAGTATGATTGGTACCAGATGAATAATCACCACAAGATTCTGGACTATAAGCACCAACAAATACAGAACCAGCATTATCAACTAAATTTAAATAACTTGATGCATTTTCAATTTGTAAAATTAAATGTTCTGGTCCATAAATATTTGATAATTCAAATGCTTTTTCGATGGTATCAACTTGTAAAGTTGTTGAATGAGCAATTGACCCTTTAATAATTTCAACTCTTGGTAATGCCATTGCTTGATCATGTAATTCTTTTTCAACTGATTTTAATTTTTCTTCATTCATATCAACTGCAATTAAAACAACTTGTGAATCAACACCATGTTCTGCTTGTGATAATAAATCACTTGCAACAAACGCTGGATTACAATCTTTATCAGCAATAACTAAAACTTCACTTGGACCTGCTGGCATATCAATACTAACTAATGCATTAGTATCATTTGAAACATACATTTTAGCAGCAGTAACAAATTGATTACCAGGACCCATAATTTTATCAACTTTTTCAACTGATTCTGTACCATAAGCCATTGCTGCAACTGCTTGTGCACCACCTGCTAATAAGATTTTTTTAGCACCAACTTTATGAGCAACATAAACAACTTCTGGAGTTGGTGTACCATCAGATCTTGGTGGAGTTGCAATAATAATTTCTTTACAACCAGCAACCATTGCAGGAACACCCAACATTAAAGCAGTTGATGGTAAAACTGCAGTACCACCTGGAACATATAACCCAACTGAATTAATTGGTCTTGCAAATCTTGAACATTTAACTCCAGTAGTAGTTTCAACTTCCATTGGTTCAGTTAATTGAGCTTTATGGAATTTTTCAACATTTGAAATCGATAAATCAATAGCTTCTTGAACTTCTGGTGTAATATTCATTAATTTTGGATCATATGGTGCTTCAAGAACTGGACTAGTTAATTCTGCTTTATCAAATTTTTTAGTTAATTCAATTAATGCTTGATCACCTTTCTTTTGAACTGATTCAATAATTGGTAAAACTAATTTCATAATATCAGCAGTTTTTTGTGCTGGTCGTTCTAAAACTTTTTCAACTTGTTCTTTTGTACATTCATTAACATTAACTCGATTCATTTTAATTTCATTATTATTGTTTTCTTCAACTTTTTGTTTTTTAACTTGTTTATCATCATCATTATTAACAATTCCTTCTTTTTCTGCCCATTTACCTTTTGCATCACCTTTTCTTCTTGAAATTTTTCTACTCTTTGAATCTAAATTCTTTTGAACATCATTCCATGAAACTCCTTGAGAAACACATCTTGTTAAAGCAAAATAAATTAAATCAGCAGCTTCCCATGCAACTTCATCCTTTGATTTAGCATCACATAATTCTTCAGCTTCTTCCATAATTTTAGCTCTTAATAATTTTTCATCATTAAATAATCTTGATGTATATGAACCTTCTGGTGCATTAACTTTTCTTGATTGTAATACTTTTTCCATACCATTAATACCTTTTAAATTACCAAAACAACTATTTGTATTAGTGTGACAGAATCCTTGACCTGTTTGTTCAACAACAAATTTAATACAATCACCATCACAATCATAATCTAATTTTAATAATTTTTGTGTTGCACCACTAGTTGCACCTTTATACCATAATCCACGATTTCTTGATTGATAAACACCAGATTTGGTTTTAATTGCTTCGGTAATACTTTCTTTTGATGAATAAACTAATCCTAAACTTTTATCATCTTCATCAACAACTAATGTAGTATATAATCCATCTTGTCTATCAGTTTTTAATTTATTAATAAATTTATTTGCTAAAATATCATCATTTAATTTAGATTCTTCAATAATTTCACAATCACCATTATTATATGAAAAAGCTATTTTTGATCCTCCATTTGGTAATAATGATTTTTCTAAACTAAAATCTTCACCAGCATCTTGAATTAAAATTCCACCACTTGATTCATCTTCTTTTAAATCATCAGTAATTGTAATTAATCTTTCAATTGGAACACCTGAATTTAATAAATCTTGAACATTTTTTGTAAAAATTCTTAATGCACCACTATCTAATAATTTAATTGATTCATCAATTGATAAATTTGAATCTAAAATATTAACATCTAAAATACCAAATGATGATTTAATTTGTTGTGATACTTGTTCGACATTTTGTGATGATACTTCAATCAAAACTTGACCAACTGGTTGGAATTGTTTGATTGTATCTTCTGTTATTGATGATACTAATGGTAATACTGGAAACATATTTTTATGAATGTTTTTGTTATGGTTGTTGTTGTGATGAGTCAAAAAAGAGAAAAAAAAATTATCGAGAAATTAATTAAATCAATTGTACGTTAAAAAACGGCAATTAACTGCGCACTTAGTGGTTCTAACTAAAAGCTGGGTACAGTAACAGGGTACCAGGTACTAAAGAAAAAAAGATGACTGAATTTTTTTTTTTTTTTTTTTCACGAATTTTTCATGAAATTTTGGAAAAAAAGAAATTTTTACTCCGATCGGAGTTTATATTATAATTAATCGGATTCGAAGCTAGCTATCGAGGTACAATCTGAGACATCCGAGCCGCACTAATATATATTTTTAAATAACAAATATGAATTTTAAATAACTATATTATTGCATCTTCTATTCTACCATCTAATTCCAATGTATGTAAATTATAACCATTAATTGTCATAAATCTATCACTCATTGTATCAACTTTTTTCCAAACACTTCCAACATATTGAAATTTTAACCCATTTTTAACACCATCAATTTTTGGTATAAAAGGTCGATCACCTGTATAAACATCAACTAAACCATTACCAAATTTATTTAATAAAAAATCACTAAATTTTTCAACTTCAACATATGGACTTAATTCAATATAAAAAAATCTTAACCAACTAGTTGATTCATTAGGAATATTGAAAATCTTTTTATAATATTCAATTGATAAATATTTTAATATTGTTGTTTTTAAAACATTTTCATCTGATATATATAAATCATCAATTAATTCATCCAAATTATTTTTTTGAATAAATAATTCGGGATTTATTCTAAAATCTAATTCATCTTCAACACAAATTCTTTCAATAATTAATGATTCTAATGGTAATTTTTCACACATTAACATAATAAACTCGGCTTGAATATTCTCAACATGTAATTGTTTAATATTGGGGCATTGATCATATAATCCTTCAATATTTTCTGGTAAATCTGTTGGGCCAATTATATGCAATCGTTTTAAATTATTCAAATGTTTCAAATAAAAATTACCAGAATGAATTTTTTTATGTTCATCTAATTTTAAATGTACATGTAAATATTGTAAATTATCATGTTTTATATATTGATTTGGAGATGATGAGGATAAATTTTTACCATTTGAATAACTTTTACTAAACTCTATTAAACTTTCTGGTAACCAATTGGTATGATTTGTATGATCAATTAAAAATTTATTGTCAGGTAATTCTAAAAAAAACTTTTTAATTCTTCTAGATTCTGAAAATAATATTGCAAAAATTTTTGCATCTAAATATTTTGTTGCATTATAAAATAAATCAAATCTTTCAATACTCATTGGTAATTTAAATTTTAAATAATCTTCACCTTGATCTTTACCAATTTTTAAATTTAAAATTTTAACATTATTAAGTACTAAATCTGTTGATAAATTTGGTAACCAATTATCCATTAAACTTAAATGTTTATAAGCACTTGGGAAATAACCAAAAGTTTTTGAAAAAATTGATCCCCATCTAAATCTTGGAGCACGATTATTTTCAGATAATTCAATTTCTAATAAATTTTTTTTATTATTTGTATATTTTTTGGAACATAATCTTTTATCAATTCTTGAATAGTTCGGATTAACTAAGTTCCAAAATCCAAAGGAAACATTAATAGATCTTAAATTTTTCAAATGTCTTGGTACTAATGTTAATAAAAAATGACTTAAATACGTTTCAGTTAAACTACCATCTGAATCTTTTCTATCGGATAATATTTCCAAGGCTTCATCAATTGACATTTCTAATGGTCCTAATGATCTATAAGCTATACAAATTGTTAAATTATGAATCCAAAGATTATAATCTCTTAATCCCATTGAAGTAATAAAATAAATTAAATCATTATAACCAATTACAATTTTTAAATCAGTTTTAATTTTTGGTAAGGGATTTTGTCTATCATAACCAATATCAATTCCTAATCTTGATTTAACATAAAATTCATCACATGCCATTAATATAACATTAGACCATAATTTTTTACCAGCACAAATTCTAGTTGATTTACAAACCATTTGTAATTGTAATATTGATTCATTATTACAATTTTCTATAATCATTTGTAAAATTGAATATGGTATAATTTGATTATTTATTACAATATCTGGTTTTGATAAATTAGTTGAAGTAGTTACCGCAATCGGTGGTTTCAAACTAACGATTTCTTCTAATGGTATTTGAGGTTTGTTTGTACCATCTGATGTAATATTTGCTGTTTCATTGTTATTATTACTATTATTGTTATTGCTATTTGATTTATTTGTTATAATTTTTACTGTATTAGTTCTTGCCAAAGCTTTTTTAATAGATCCTGATATTTTATTCATTTGATATTTTTTTTAATGCCAATATTTACATGTAAGGTGTCCAATTAAAAAAAAGAAAGAAAAAAAAAAGCCATTAACAAAAATTTTATATGTATAAAACTATATCATAAAGAATTTGCAGCTTGAAAAGAATTGATTGTTCATAGCTTTTTTTTTTTTTTTTTAATTTAAACTTTATTATTGGTAGTATTTTCAAAAAAAGATCCACTTGTTCGAAAGAAAAAAGCTTAAAAATTCTCTACCTCTTTCTCTAAAAATCTTCTCGAAATTCTTGGCCTATCATTACCCTGAGGTAGAACGTTTGTTGTATTTTAGCATCAAGGTAATAAAGTTCCCCTCTAGAGTTTCAAAAATAAATAAGGTTTTTGAAGTTTTTTTTTAGAAATTACACTGTAGAATAATAAAAAATAAAAAACAGAATAAGCCGCACAATAATAGGTTGAAATTTACGCACTACAGAACAATAATTAATAGCATATCTAAATAGTTTATGATAAAAGCTACAAGATATAAAATACAATAATTTTTCAATTTTTTTTTTTATATTTTTTGTTTTGGTTCATTATATAAATAATTTTATAAATAAATTCATGTTTAGTAGTAGTAGTAATAATAATAATAGAGTATTCTCCTTTTTTATTTTGATTTCTTTAATGCTCATCTCCACTCGACTCCATTTCATCGTCATCATCTTCTTCTCCATCATCTTCTTCTTCTTCTTCCTCTTCATATGAATCAGCACTTTCATACCAAAAATCTTCATCAACAACATCTTGGTCTTGTTTTGTTGGTGCAACATAAGCACTTTCTTCAGTTGGCATGACAAAATTTAGAGGAACATTTTTTTTACTTTCTTCAACTTGTTTTGAAACAATTTGATCAAATTTTGCTCGATCTTTTCTCCAATCAACTGCTGCATCAACATTGGCCGGTGAACTAATATTTGGACTTGATAATAATGATACAATAGAAATCAATACACTTTCAACAGTTTGTGCTGGACTCCAAGTTTCTTCATCTGCTTCCCCACTAGTATCATCGCCACTTCGATGTAAAATAGAAATGCATAATAATCCATCATTATAAACGTTTGGATGATAAATTGCTGGCGTGAATCGAAATTGTGGTGGTGAATATGGATAATCATTTGGGAATGTCATTGTTGCTTTAAAATATCCTCCATGAAATGGTGAATCCTTTGATAAAACCATTACTCCAATATTCCAGCGATAAATATCATCATCAGCTAACTAGAAGATATTGTTAGTTTCATTTAATTTTTCTTTTTCTTGTAAATACTTACAGTAATATGAAATGAAGGAATAGCTTTTTTTGGATCAGTTAATTCTTTGAATTGTTTGGCTAATAAAGTTGCACTAGCATTCATCTTTTATATTATTTTGTTGTTGCTTTTTATGAAATTTGAGGGTATTTTGGTTATAATATAATAAAAAAAAAAATTCTTGATGCACAAGTTAGTTGAATTTTTTTTCTCTTAGCTTTTTTGAATAAATAAATAATTAACTACTTTTGAATATTACAAGTAGTTTTAAAAGGTTTTTTTTTTTTTTTGGTTATATTGTTAATTTAATTTTTTGGTTTTTGTCGTTAGATTGGAAATTATAAATCAAAAATTGGTGATTTCAAAAAAGGAAGAGAGAAGAAGAAGAGAAAAAAAAAAACTTGACACACACTAAGGAATTCGAAAAAGTAGACAAAAAAAAAAATGGATATGAGGGCATAAAATTAAAGAAAAGTCACGTTTTTTTTTAAAACTCCCACCCGTATATGGTACCGTGCTAAGACTTCCCTTAAGCTTGGAATGAAGTTTCCAGGGATTACTTTCAAGCTTTGTTAAGAGGCGGGCCGATCTCGCGTGCCTCACTAAAATTGCTTATTCAAGCATTACTACTACTAATGAACGATGAACGGCTTTACAACTAGCTAGTGGTTTTTAAAACGTGAGGCGTTCTTACTATAGTGTGTGTTGTACGTACGTTATACGTTATTAATGGCGTGTCGTGTGGGGATCGAAATCGAAATCAGGTATTATTGATAAGAATCATTGTATATTTATTATGATGATGATATGGATGGATATATTGGTCATTGCAAGCTTAGGGTTCTCATGATCGGATGTTCGTTATCTGACCTGTATAAATACTTTTTTACCTTAATTTAAAGGGGACCAGTAGTACTTAAATTTATTTATGTAATTACCCTCAGGTTACACCAGCTATAGTATACATGTATTAATTAATTAAATTAGTACAATTTAAAGCATATGGTAAGTATCATGATACATTTGTACCATAGGCAATGTATGTGTAAATATCATTATACTAAAAAAATATATCATGATAATACAAAAATCTTGATATATATATTTATAATTTTCAGGGGGTTAAACATCTGATTATCAGCCAATTTATTTAATTAAAAGGATTTATACATGATATATTATTCTACATACATATGATATTACAACCTAGACTAAATATCCATCGATCAAATCTATTATTAACAGAATATTTTGATAATTAAAAATCATCTGAACTAACTCTATCATGACTAGATGCCCATTGCCAATTCAAACCAGCCAAGTTAACCATTGACTCTAATAACACTGGATCAAAAACTTTTTCCGTTGGTTGTAAATCTAAAATAACTTTTTCAATATTCATTAAATTTAACATTGATTTTGGTAAAGCTTTTAAACTTTCACCTTTTAGCTTTAGGAATGTTTTGAAAGTAATAATACCATAACCTAATAAATTTGATAAAAATAATGAATACATTATTATACTATCATTACCAATATCTTCAAAATCAATGCTTGTATCACTAAGGTAAGAAGTTAATATAAAACAACCACATTGAAATCCTGCCAAATATTTTAACCTTTTAATATTTAAATAGTCTGTTATATTGAAAAACTTTTTGTGACTATTGACTTTAAAAGAAAAATATTCTAATGATTTTAATTCACTAATAAACCAATAACTATGACCTGGTTGACGATCGTGAATATCATCCCATACAAATTGTTTTAAATTATTTAATGTTGATATGACTTGTTGATTTGGTTTTGTTGATTCAATTAAAATAATATTAGAAAATTCTAATTCTCGTAAATTTGGTGTTAAACTCAATGAACATAAATCAAATTTATTATTTATACCTTTAGTGTTAATTGATAAATGCTTTAAAAATTTCAGTAAATTCCAACTTTGTGTCTGTTTTATTACATATATTAACCCACATGATATAAATGCATTAGAAACTGATAATACAATTTTATTTTTATATTCTATAATATTGTTAATTGTACTTATTGAATTTTTTAAAACAATATCAGAATTTTCCCATCCATTAGCTCCAAAATTCCCATCACTTACATCATAAGGTTTGAAAGTTTTTATCCCATCACTGGGGGATTTACACAGTTCAATAAAGACATGAGTTTCTGAATATTCAATCTCTTTTAAATAATTTAATGATAATTTTTTAATCCAACTTTCATAATTAGGTAAACTAGAATGTAATGCTGAGAATTTAAGATTTTCCAATGATTTTAAATGATCTGATGGGATAATATTCTCACCTAATAGTGGTAAAATCACCAGTTTCTCTAACTGTTCAAGTATTTGAGTTGTTTTGGTCGAAAAATTGATCTCATTTAATTCGACATCAATTAATGCTAATTCTTTTAATTCAGTATAACCTGATAAAAAATTTAAATCAATATCATAAACATCACTTGTAGCTCCATTTAAATGAATCCTAGTAATATTAAACCTAGAATAGAAAGAATAATAAATTTCGGTACAAATATTATGATCAACAAACAATTCAACATTAGCAGATGATATATTGACTGCTGAAAGAAGCTGTAGATATTTAGAATGGGTAGCTGGTATAAAATCCCGGATTGTTAATAATTTAATTTCATAATCAGGATCAATGAATGATAATAACCACAAAGGATCCCCCAGTGATGCCATATCAATTCCTAAATAATTTGGTTTTAAATACACTTGGTTTTCAACTATCCAATCTCTAGGTAATTCATCATAAATTTTTTTAATTTTATAAAATAAAAACTTATCATAAGATTTGGGTCTTAAAACTTTTAAATGTTGAAAATAATATTTCTTAATTTTTGCTGCATAATCTTTGGTTAATAGTGAGTCGGATTCGATTGATAATTGTGTTATACATTCTAATGTTTTAAAGAAAAGAGTCTGAATTGAGTAAATTTTTTCCCCAAGTTCTAAAAGCCATGATTTATTAACTAAGGTATATGGAAATAGATGTTTAGGGTTTTCAAAATCTAGATATCCCCATATTAACCTCCTAATTTCTAATGGTAATCCATCAAAA
This sequence comes from Blastobotrys capitulatus, assembly GCA_030564325.1. Classification (NCBI taxonomy): domain Eukaryota; kingdom Fungi; phylum Ascomycota; class Dipodascomycetes; order Dipodascales; family Trichomonascaceae; genus Blastobotrys; species Blastobotrys capitulatus. The sequence goes on along the minus strand of JAJLUL010000165.1, from coordinate 4,103 downwards.
CTCATTGTTTTTTTTGTAATTGTCATAATATAATAAAAAAAAATAAAAAAATAAAAATATCAATAAAATAAGATAAAAAATTGAAATTCGAGTTGCAACAAATTTATTCTTTTCTAAGTCACGTGGGATAGTGTAAATCAGGTGATCAAATCACACCCGTTTTTTTTTTTTTAAATCGCGTTTTTGCCCTTTTTTTTTTTTTTTTGTTTTTCAGTTTTTGTGGAGTTTAATTTTTTGCAGAAAAAAAAATCATGCCAGTTTAGTTCAATTCAAAACAACAATAACACAAATACAAATACAAAAAAAAACAATGGGGTTTGAAAAACTACACGAACTCTCTAAACAATTTTTAGATGCAATTATTAATGAAAAAGAAGAAGATATTCATGAAACGAATGATTTAATAAAAACATTACCACCTAAAAAATTAGCAGCTCATGGATTAGCTATTCTAAATTTAGTTATTGGTAGTTCACACACCGGATTAGGAGGTAGAACAGTTGTTGAATTAGAACAAGATCCTTCAATTGAATCAGAAGATGTTGATATGGATACTGGTGATGTTAGAGTTGGTGATATTGTTAGAGTTCAATCATCAAAATCAAAACCTGATGAAGGTATTGGTTTAGAAGGAGTTATTACCAAAGTATCATCCAAAATAATTGCATTAGCAGTTGAAGAAAAATGTGAAGCTAATATTGATATTGAAGGTAGAGTTTGGTTAGTTAAATTAGTTAATTCTGTGACTTATAGAAGAATGGAATATGCATTAAAAGATTTATCAAAATTATCACCAGAAAATAAATCTAATTTACAAAAAATTATTTTGGGTGAATTAAAACCATCATTAAATTCAGATAAAGATGTTAAAATTAAAGATGAAACTTTAAATATATCACAACGTGAAGCTGTTAGATTTTCATTAGGTAGTGATGTTTCAATTATTCATGGTCCTCCTGGTACTGGTAAAACTTATACATTAATTGAAATTATTAGACAATTAGTTGATAGAAAATTAAGAGTATTAATTTGTGGTCCTTCAAATATTTCTGTTGATAATATTTTAGAACGATTACATGAACATATTCCTGGTGATCAATTAGTTAGATTAGGACATCCTGCAAGATTGATGGAAAGTAATTTAATTCATTCTTTAGATGTTGTTTCAAAAACTTGTAATCAAGGTCAAGTCTTAAAAGATTTAAGAAATGAAATTGATTCAACAGTTAGAAAAGCAAAAAGAACAAAAGGTAAATCAAAAAAAGATTTATGGAGTGATTTAAAAATTTTAAGAAAAGATTATAAAGTAAGAGAGAAAAAAGTTTTGGAAACTATTTTTTTAAATTCATCAGTTGTTGTATCAACATTACATGGAGCAGGATCAAATCAATTAAAAGATGCCAAAAAATTAATTCCAAATTTATTTGATGTTATTATTATTGATGAAGTTTCACAAGCTTTAGAACCGCAATGTTGGATTCCTTTAGTTAATTGTAATACTGTTGAGAAATTAATTATTGCTGGTGATAATTTACAATTACCTCCAACTATTAAAACAAAATCTGAAAAATTTAAAAAAGTTTTACAAACAACATTATTTGATAGATTAGAAAAATTATATGGTAATAAAATTAAAACTTTATTAGATGTTCAATATAGAATGAATAATAAAATTATGGAATTCCCATCAAAAAGTTTATATGAAAATAAATTAAAGGCTGATGAATCAGTTGCAACAAGAAAATTATCTGATTTAAACCATGTTGATAATACAGAAGAAACTGATAGTGAAGTGATGTGGTTTGATACTCAAGGTGATGATTTCCCTGAAACAGAAGCAGAAGATAAAATTTCATTATCAAAATATAATCAAAATGAAGCATTATTAGTTGTTGAATATATTAAAAAATTATTAAACGCTGGTTGTTTAAAATCTGATATTGGAGTTATTACACCTTATAGTGCACAAGTATCATTAATTAAAAAATTATTAAATGAAAATTTTGATTCTGATTCATCAAAAGATGGTTTTATTGAAGTTTCTTCAGTTGATGGATTTCAAGGTAGAGAAAAAAATGCTATTATCATGTCATTAGTTAGATCAAATGATAATCATGAAATTGGATTTTTATCTGAAAAAAGAAGATTAAATGTTGCCATCACCAGACCAAAAATGCATTTATGTATTATTGGTAATATGGAAACTATTAATTATGATGAATTTTTAAAGAGTTGGGTTGATTGGGCTGAAGAAAATGCTGAATTAGATTATCCAGATGTTTCTGATTTATTATAGTTATTGTTTTATTGTATTTTTTTTTTTATTTTTTTTCCTTCTTTTATTATAAAAAGCTTTTGAATAGGTTATATTTTAGTTTTATTACATTTGTAGAGTACAATATGTTAGTCCTTAAAAAAATGTTAGTAAGCTCTAGTAAGTACAATTGATTGTACAAGTACAAATATATATAAAATATATACAGTATATATCCCGATACTGTATATACAGTATAAGCGCCGCATGTTGTGGGCTCATTGGACTAAAGCTGTTTCGATTAATTCGCTACCATTTATTAATTTAACTAAGCCATATATAGAACAAACTTCACAAGCTGTATATCTCACTATAGTTAAGTAACAATTGGTTCACTATTTATAATGGCAAATATCTATAGAGTAAATGTTTTTAAAGAAGGATTTTCCGTTAAGAATGTATCAAGTCAAGACTTAGAGATTGTGTCAGTTGGTATATTATAATTATGTAATTAAATAAACTGATCGTATAATTGTATACGTAGCTCGATCAATTTAGGTATCACCCTATAGGTAATTAATTTACTCAAGGGTCTGTGAGCTATATACAATACATTATACATAGCTGCACATGTGTCAAATTGATATAATGAAAGTTACGGTATTGTAAATTTATTTCACATATTATTAAGAAATTGCCCGTTACTCTATAAGTAAGTATATAATTTATCCACAGTGCAATTAGTATATATATACCAATTGAATGGGTTTTTGTAGCCAATCATGAATAAAGTTATTTTATATGGTATCCCTGTAGATAACTTAATAGTGATAAATAAGATCAGAATTAATAATTCTTATAATATAGGTTGGCTAACTTTTCTATACAACTAGATATGAATATTAGTAGGGAATCTGTAGTACTTTATATATAATAAATTCCATGAAGTTTACGAATGATATGATTGTATATGCATGGATCTATGGGTATATATCATTGATTATGATTAATTGATGCATGCATATATACATGTACAATGTATACATACGGTATATATTAGAAATAACATATAGATGTCTGTTTTTTTATTATACCACGATGATATATTGTTTATATATATCAAAACTAATTGTAGGTAATGATATTAGTTCCTAGCTCAGTATTGCTTCCAATTGATCTTCCATTGTGTTGATACGCGTCGCGGGTTTTATATATATTTTGAGATCAATGACGTCGAATACTATATATATAATATACCTTAATATGAATATACAGTAGATAATATTGCATACATGTATGTGGTGTCCCATCTATAGAATAAAAGTTTTACTTAATTATAGTTAATTGCTATACTGGTTTTTAATCTATATATCGTTAAATTTTAATTCGTGTTCTTCAATTATTTTTATAGATTGATTGTCATTGTTTTTCAAGAAGCTGAAGCTGGTTGGCTGAAACCAGTGAAATATCGAGTGATTAATTAATCAATATAGCAATTGATATTTCCAAGTTAGTATATGTATATATATAGTTGCTGACTTTTTACTTGAAGCCCCCATGAACAGGATGTCTATCGAAATATTGATATCAATGTTAACTTTATATATATAGTATTAAATATTAGTAAAAATAACGGTATATCTAAGTTGTTGTTGGCTTAAACTGGCTTGTACGCCTGGACGCCTTATTAGATTTCAAGTCACACTTGTCTCACGACGATTTTATAATGTTTGTGGCAAAAGATCATGAAGTTATATGATTACTAATGCTACTCAGTGGCAATATTTAGATGAATAGTAGTGAATGAAAAACTACTAATATTAACTTTGTTATTTATTAACAACTGATG
>JAJLUL010000164.1:23218-47391 GCA_030564325.1 Blastobotrys capitulatus | reverse complement strand
TGAAATTAGGGTGACTGTAAACGGAGCATTTTTGTCTATTTATGGATGATAAACTAGAACTATTTTACATATATTAGAATCTTTACTACGACAAGCAAGTAGTGCCTTTTTTAACTATATGAATTTTTTGTAATATTTTTTTTTCTTATATAATTTTTATATTTTTATGTACTACTATAAAATAAATGATTTAACAACATTAGTTAGTTAGTTAGTTAGTTAGTTAGTTAGTTAGTTAGTTAGTTAGTTAGTTAGTTAGTTAGTTAGTTAGTTAGTTAGTTAGTTAGTTAGTTAGTTAGTTAGTTAGTTAGTTAGTTAGTTAGTTAGTTAGTTAGTTAGTTAGTTAGTTAGTTAGTTAGTTAGTTAGTTACTTACTTACTTACTTAGTTTGTTACTCCACAAGATACTAATTGTTCTATCATCGACTGGTATTCAATTGCCAGCTGCAGCAAGATTTTTCTATTCCAATAGTACTCCAACTGCCTAACAATCGATATCATGCTTGTAATACTAATTATGCACTTCCCTATCTAGAAGCTTTAATTTTGAATTTTTATATTTAGCCATTGTTTAGTTTTTTAATTGGTATATCTATAATTATATATATGATAAAAGCTTTTCAATTATTTTTAAGTTATGTGGAACAAGATTTTTACATTTATGATATATCAAATGATGGATGCAACAAAAGTTTTCAAGAGAGCTCTAGTCTATCGATCATTATCAGTATTATATATGTACATAAGTGGGAATGTTTATAGGCATTCAGATATCTATATATATATATATATATAATAGCTTCATGTACAACGTTATATATATCTTAAGCAGCTGAGAGTTTTGTTCATCACTTGATATATGTATTACTTAAAGAATCTTGACTTTCAACACTTAAAGCACTTGCAATGGACAAGTCTCAGTTCTACCATGTATATAATTCAAATAAAGTTCTATATCTTGAACTAAAGGTTCAAAAATCCAATTCTGAGGACCATCTTAACAAATTAAACTTACTATCCTTTTTTTAAAAAATGATTGTTATCTAAAGTTCTATATATTTCTTCGTTTGTTGGAAGACGCTGCTCGTCAGTTTAGATAATCTATGCATGGTTTAAATTAAGGCTTATAATTTAAACCTTTATTTATTGGGGTTAAGCAGTAAATAATTTTTTTAGAGAATTTAATAACGAATGATAACAATTCATATCTTAGATCTTATTAAAGCTTTTAGTAGTTTTACATATATATAAATGTAGGAAAAGAAGTTTGGTATCTTCATTTTCATGACAGCTGCAGCTAATCAACTATAATATTTTAATACACAGTATAACCATTGCTCTTGTCCAGCACATTAGAATTTTGTATATACTATAGATAGAGTTTTGTATGTAGGAGTCATATACTGTATAAATTACTTTAGTTTTGGTTAAATTATGAAGAAAATAATTATACAGTGCAATATAAATACAAGCATTGTTAGTTCTTAATTTTTGGTTATCCTTCGAGAAAAATATTTTGATAAAAAAACTCGGGCCTGATGTAATGATATATTTAGTAACCATTTATGCAGCTATAATATAATTAATGTACCAATATATAATAAATAAAAATGATTACAACAACAGCAACAGCAGCAACAATATATAGCTATATGCTGTATTGAACAGAGCATTTGATATACTTCTAATTCTAATTATATTAATCGATTATCAAGTTAAATAAGGTTCGTACTTTAATATAGTCCATGGCTGCAGGTTAACAATTGGTTAAAACTTATATAAATTTATATTAAATACTATGTCAATTGTTAAACTACATAAGCTGCACTAGCGTTAGTAAAATCTTAAATTAATTTACTTGAACCGGCCCTATTCTAGCATCAAAAGTACATATTTGACTACCAGTGGGCTTATAATTATCTTAAGGATCTAGAACTATATTATAATTGAGTTAAGTAAACAACAAAGCTATGCATGCCTAGAGTATAATAATCTATACTATATATTATAGAACTAAGTAAACAAATACCTATATGCCTATAGAATATGCTAAAACTAAAATGTATTAATTAATCTTTAGAAGCTAGCTGAAGCTCTGTAAAATATTAGTCATTTAAGGGAAACTCAACCCCCAAGATTAATGACTTATGTATCGAAAGTCCATACATGGTTAAATGATTTACCAAAAAAAGAACTAGACTATAGTAACTAAGATTTTTGAAGAAACTCTTTTCCCCGCACTTGAAATGATTCGATAATTTCCGATTGAATAATGTTAACAAACTAAGCTTGTACACGCGTTCTTACGTTTTAATTTTTCGCGCGGCTTGTGGGCTAAGAGGTTTGGAATAATTTTCCAATAACGGCAAAACAATAACTTCAACTAATTATTACACCATTGATAGTGAAATTTTTTGAAAATGGGCTTTAAATCTGAATGGAATTAAAATTATCCATAGAATGAAAAAAAAAACTATAAAAGAACTTTGAAATTCTTCAATAAATATTTTTTTTTTATCATCAGAATTATATCAAATAAATCAATTCAACTACTAGTTAAAAAACAAAAAAATGTCTACTCCAACTTATAAAGGTTCATGTGTTTGTGGTGAAGTTAAAATCGAATTAACTGGTAATCCAGATAAAAATGTTATTTGTTATTGTGAAGAATGTCGAAAAATGAGTGGTAATTTATTTCATATTATTGGAGCATGTTCATCAGATAATGTTAAAATTATTGATCCAAATAATAAATTAAAAACTTATACTATTACTACTACTGCAAGTGGTAAACCAAATCATGTTAATTTCTGTGGTGATTGTGCTACTGTTTTTACATCTGTCCCAACTGTTTATGATAATGTTACAATGGTTAGAACTCCTGTTTTGGATGATTATGCTAAATTACAACCAACTGAAGCTATTTTCACTCAAGAAAGAGTTGCTTGGCATGATAAATTACATACTTTGTAATTTTTTGAATATTTTTATTACTTATGAGAAAATTAGAAGCTTTATTATTATTATTCAATTAAAGTCTTTTTCTGATATATTTTTCTTTTAAAATTATAGAGTTATGTATTTTTTTTGATTTTATATATAAAATACAATATTATTTGTTCTTTAAAGTTTTTTTTCCTCTGACATTTAGAATTGTACTAAACTCAATTGCAACATATAACATTTGTTGATGCTATAGGGTAATTATCAAGCTGAAATTTATCATTATTCTGGATCAAGTTATATATGTATATACTGTATATATGAAAAGGTCCTTTTTATTGAATACTACTAGAAACATACTTCTTTACCCTTTAAGATTATTTTATTTTTATACTCTGATAGAGTAGTTACAGTAGACTAAACTTCAAAGCTAATGCACATTAAATAATAATTCTTATTTCAACATCTTAGTGGAAAAAAAATATTCTTACAATGTATCACACGTGCAGCAAAGCTTCTATTTTGTTTCTAGTTAATTAATATTTTTAAAAGTAGAAACCATTTCTGTAGCTTAAAAGGCTTACACTTTAGCTATATAGACAGTATTACTCTCAATATCATTCGATTTATAGAATTGTAATTATAATTGTTTCTAGATTTTATTATAGAAATTTATGATAAGTTCACAGTACTTGTTGTGTTTAAGACCCATGACAACCAATTTCAGCCTAAGTTTGGATAGATACATTCATGGAATTGTGTTTTTTTATGGCAATTAAAGTTTATAATGTATATAATGCCCTTAGTTTTGAATATTATATAATAAATGTATATGTATATACAGTATAGCGTTTAAGCACATATATTGATGAAAATTCCGAGTTTGCTTTCATATTAAGAAAGCCAGTGATCATTCCAAATAAATCTATGTTATTTTCTACCAATAAACACAATGGTATTTTAGCTCATAAATAAGTTGGAAAAATATAATAGTCATAAAATTGATTATAGACTCAAAGCGGTGGCCCAAAAACTTCTTCCATTGTTTTTAGAACTAATTTTACATACAGTATATATAATATGAACTATTAATTTAAATTATCGCCTCGAAAGAATTTTACTCATTGTTGAAATAAAAAAAAAAAAAGAATCTTTGTTAATTATTGAATTGTGGTAATGTTAATTTATCTGTTTTTTTCTTTCTTATTAGCAGCGATAATATCTATAAATCTACAATACTTGTACAAGTACGTAAAACTAGACACTTCTCATAAAATACAGTTCTAAAGGTTCCACTTACTCTCTCAATGGTTACTAAGATACCATAACATTCAATTATACAATTGAACTATAAAGAATATGTATATAATTTTTTACACAAGTAAAACTGTTCAAGTGATCAATCATCTAAACCGTCAAGTCAATGATTCAAAAGAAAATGACTTATAACCGTAGAAGCTTATTTGGATACATATGCACCCCTTAGATCAATTTCTTCTTTTTTCTACACGCAACCATAATCACCTCAGGCACAATATTAAATCGATCTCGAACTCGAGGTAATAGTGTATACCACCTACTAAGTAAATAATCATATGGGTCTATAATCAAAGTTTTGTGTATACATAGAATACCAGTGCCACTGGAAGTTACCTGCAGGTACGAGATTTGGTAAGTGTAAACAAATGTTTCACCGGATTTGATCAGATAAAAAAAACGTGTATCAAATTACCAGTAGTGTCAAGCATTTTGCCAATACTTTAGAAATTCTTTTATAAATAATATTAATTTAAGGTTCAACGACAGCGTTGAATTTTTTGTTTCTGCTTATGAACTTTAAACTAATAAAATATCGATCCATAATATTAATATTATCAGAAATATACTGTAGCACACTTGTATAGTTCATTTTGACTAAAAAAAAATCTATCAACTATTAGACTACTACAACATTAAGTACAATTCAACTATAGCCACAATTGGATGAGATATTTATAAGACTTTATAAAGTGGCTACAACTGAATATAGAACTGATTCATACCAAACTCCAAATTTTAAGGTGTATCACATCAAAAAAGGGTCATCAGGTACTCCAAAAAGTTACAGAAATCAAAACATTTATGTGCAAAGAATTCCAGCACCCGTAAAATCATTAAATTAGGCTGAACTTATATTATGATACTTTTAAAATATACAGTATACAGTATACAGTTACAATACATATAACCCTAAATTAGAACAAGAAACTAAATAACAGGCTTGACTGAATTGATTGGAATACTTCCAAATGTTTTTTGGGGGCGGTGCCATAAATAATATTCTATTATAAACTTCATACAAGTAAGCAATAGTTGGATGAACCCACATTACCTTGATGTTTAGTGTATCTCGTATATTCCCAGTTTATTGAACTACATTGTACTCATTTTTGCAGTAATATCTAGTACAAAGTTTCATTTATAGACTTATATTCTTGTATATTTAGAAGGCTTTAATAATTACAGTATGTCTTTTTAAAAGGTTCTTAGGTAAACAATTCAAATTTTCAACATTGATATTTTCCAGATCCTCAGTTGGGGTAATACTACCAACTAACATACATACAGTTGAGTTGTACATGCATGTAATATTATATCACTAGACTTAGTTGAGATTGATCCATCCTGGATATATCCAGGCTTGTAAAAGATTCTATTAATATCCATGTTATGAAAAAGAAACTTAGTTTACCACCTGTATATACAATATAATATTTTTTAATTGATTTAAGGTTGGTATTTTTCGTTTTCTTTTTTTCCCTTTGTTCCAAACTCTAAATTATTTTCTACTTACCACTAATAAGTAACGTTTTCAACTGAAACCATTTGTTCAGCTGCAGAACATCAACGTTGTGGTTTATTTTTTTTTAAAATTTTTTCTATTTCGAGTAATACAATATTGTATTCTTATATCATAGTTGGTAGGTTATGCAGGAATATTGTTAGTATAAATTTAATTTAAATTGTACAAAACTAAGCCATAATATATATTACCTATGTTCTATTAAAAGTTTGTTGAAATTTCGTACCAGTAGGCTATATCATTGAAAAGCAATTCGTAAACAATTGGCGTCCCCTTCTACACAACTGCATTGAGTTACAATATGTAAAATATAACCTATATAATCGGTCGAATATTAGATATATAGTTAAATGTCATCTATGAGATGTAGCTGTTGTCGTACCATACCTATCATACCAGTACCAGCCTAGGTATTTAATTGACAAAATTAACATGAATTATTATTGGTATGTATTAATTATATGGTACAATTTGTTTCATTTTTTATTTTTTTCAAAGCCACCTGAAAAATATTTCAAAAATATTATATTACATTGAATCAGTTTTATTATAACAGTTTCAATCTGAATTATCGACTCAAAAAGTTTGTAGACTTTATCTTGTTACTAATATTATTATTAAAGAAGTAAATATATCCACACTTAAAGTGGTATATACCTACATATAATTATAAGTTTCTACTAAGCTAGCGGTTACCCCAAATTGGTTTAACTATAAAAAATTTACACAACTTCCTAATGATATTATATTATTTGCCCACTGTAACGAACTTGAAGGTCGACGAAACATTTATTATTATCATTGCATTATTTTTATTATTTACATATCCAGATTTGAATTATAGCGTTACCTGTCAATTCTATATCCTTTCAATCAACCTGATCCTCAAACAAAAGTATATCCTGACATTTTTTCTTACTAACTCAATACCTTCCAACCAAATAAAAAAAACTATAAAAGACCATTCAAATCCTTTCAAATTTTATATCTTTTATATCATCATCATCGATTTCTACTCATTGAATTCAAGATACTAACAAAACAAAAACAACTAAAAAAATGGTCGCAATCAAATTTATTTTCACTACTTTAATGGCAACTTTTGCAGTTCAAGCAGCTGCTAATCCAGAAGTTGCTGATCCAGTTGAAGAAGTTGCTGCTGATTTTGATAAACGAGGTCAAGGTAATTGGCAATGTCATCAACAATGTGGTATGGCAATGACTCAATATAACAAATGTAAAGGTAAAAAAGGAATTGTTAATAAAAATTGTTTATGTGGTGGTAATTCTGCATTTAAACGACAATTTGCTTCATGTAAAAAAGTTTGTAAGAATGGTCCAGAATATAATATTTATAAACCAAAATTGGCACCAGGTTTGAAAATGTGTGGATTAAAAGCTTAATTTTATTTACCAAAAAAAAACAAACTATTTATCAATTGAATAATATTCTTTTAAATTTAAGGATTAAAAAGGGAAATTTATTAAAATATTTTTATTATGTATACACTCGTTATTTAAATAAAATCTTTTTTTTTTTTGTAATCATTATTTTTATATTGTAATTATTGGTAAAATACTTTTTTAATAATGAGTGGTCGGTATGCACTTGAATTTATATACCTGCCTAGGCTGAGCGGTACTAACTAACATTAATTATTATCATATGAAGCCCCTGGGCAGAGTTCCTCACCAAATATACATTATCGTCATTCATTATTTTGCAATAGCATCATGAAATTGGATAGCATTGATTTGCAATAGCGGCACAATTCTCGAGAAAACTAAATAACTTATGGAAAGAAGGAACTGTGGGCGCTTCATACGATAATATGAAATAGGTAACCTGCATGCCGCCCCAGACTGTCGATGAGCAAGCTTGCGCTGCATGATGTTGCACTGTCAACAAAGCGCTTGATCGATTTAAGTGCTTGGGATCTAGATCTAGATCGATCAATCCAAAAAAACCTAATCTCACGATTAGATCGATCTACAAATTTTAACTAATATATCGCAACAAATTACTCTATTTTGATAAACTGGCGATAGGACTAAGCGTGTATATTGTAGTCCACCCATAGCATATGCAAGATTATTAAATGAGATCTCGATTTGAAAAATCTTAATCTACTGTAGTGGTAAAAAACTTTAAAACCCTTTCTTTCTACAACCAATAATTGTACTATTCAATAAGATAAAAAAAAAAAAATGTATTGTCATTATCATTAAAGTCATAATATATATATATAGTCTAATTTTTTTAAAAACAAATTTGATCTAGTCTTTTATTTTTTACCATCCAAATCTTTCAGCATGTAATTCAGCATTAATACCTTTTTTTCTCAATTCAGCACAAGTATTTCTAACTTGACGAATTAAAGGTTCAGGACCACAAGTATAAACCACACAATCATTTAAATCACCAATTAAATCTTTAACCATTTTATCAACATTTGGTCTACCTTGTTCTCTTGTAATCCAAAGATTTAAATCTTTTTGATATTTATCATAATCATCAATCCATTCAGTAAAATTTTTCCATGGGATAACCCATAAAAATTTAATATCTAATGAATCTTTATAATGTAAATACATTGGATAAGTAAATGCAACACCTGCTCCACCAGATATTAATAAAACTCGACGATTTTTTTTATGATTATCAGGTAAATGACCATAAGGACCATGAATTAAACCTAAATGCATAGAATTTTCAACATCATTTCTTGCTAAATCTAATAATCTTTTTGAAAATCCTTCTCTTGCTCTAATAATTAAATCCATTGTATCTGAATATTCAGGATGTGATGCAATTGTAAAAGGATGTGATTCTGTTAATCCACATTTAAAAATTGTTAAAAAAATATGTTGACCTGCTTCATATTTATAAGGTCTTTCTAAAAATTTCTTATATAATGTTGAATTTTGTTGAATTCTAACAACAACTGTATCACCAGGATGAACTTCTAATTGACATTGAACTAATCTATAAGAAGTTAAAATTCTAGTAATTCGATCATATAAAAATGAACATGCAACAATTGCAACATATGGTTTAGTTGAAGGATAATGAAACCATAATGCTGGCATTGAAATAACAGAACCAATTAAATGAACATAATAAAATAATTCATATGCTTTTCTTCTAACTTGTGGGAATGAAGTCATTCCAATAATAAAGAAACATGTACCAGCAACAATTCCCATAAAAGTAAATAAATGAGTAAATAAATATGAAAAAGTCCATAAATAACAAAAAATTACTGAATGTAAAGTTGCAGCAACAACACAATATAATCCACACCATCTATGTAATACATTAATTTGTTCATAAGACCAACCAGTTATAAAAGTTAATGGAGTATATTTTGCACCCAAAACATATAAAAATGCCATATTCATAATTGTCATATAACCTAATCTAAAAGTTAATAAAACAATATGTTTTGATGTATAAATAAGTGAATAATAAATTGTTAAAACAAAATAACAAATTAAAAATAATGTCATTCCCCAATGTTCAGAATCATCTGTTCTTTGATGCATTAAAAATGATTGAATTTTATTCATAATTTTATAAAATTGTTTTTTTCTATTATTGTTACTTGTATTATTATTATTATTATTAGGAGTTGAATTTATTGTACCATGATTTGTTGTAGTATTTGGATGTGGTAATAATGCAGAGGTATCATCATGAATATCTTTATTAATTGAAGTATTATTTTTTTTATTTCTTAATAATTTTGTTATTTTAATTATCCAATGTATTGATGATTGTATTAGAAATACTGCTAATAATATTCGTAAATATTCCATACATAATGGACCTCTACCATATCTTAATAAAGGTAATAGTTCATCATCAGCAAAAAACGGATTAGGTCTTCTATATGGATTCTCGTGATGAACCTTTTTTTCCCCCATATTTCCTTATCTTTTTAATGCACTGTCATGTATTAAATAATAAATATAAATAAATAAATAGAATATAAAAAAAAAATAAAATAAATAAAATAAGAGGAAATTGATCTGATCTTATATGATTAAAGAAAAATTTAAAAAAAGAAAGAAGAAAAAAGAGGATTTAAACAGATCAGATAAAAGTTTCTTTAACTTTAATGCTAGGGGTTTTTCCATAATAATTTTTTTTTTTTTTGCTGAACCGGTAAAAAAAATTTTTACAGCTGTTTCAAGCGCTTGTCAGATTATCATTGGCCAATCAGATAAAATTTTGACTTTTTTTTTACCCCCAAAGAAAAATTTTATTTTATTTTATTGAAGCAAGGCTTGCGCAAATAACCGATTATTTTTTAACTTTTATGCAATAGATCTTTTTGATTAAGAAATCTATTGCCCACATATTGCTATTGTGATTTAAGCTGTGACAAGCAGTATAAAAAATAATCAGATGGTGTGTATAGTGTAGATCGGACAACTGATTTCCCTTTTTCGGCAAGATAACACCCTGTTAGTGCTGCTATAGTTTATTATAATTTAAAAACAAAAGAACTTTATTCAATACTTTAAAACATTAAAAAAAAAATATTAAATATATAGAAAAACGATGTATCCGATGCTTTTTAATATGATAGTTTATATCAAAGCTTGAATATACAATACATTACATTACATTCATATCCGATTATTTTTGAGAATAGCTTTTTAGAAGCCGGGATTTCATGACAATGTAATCACTGGTCATCATATCACCCTTATTCCTAATAGATGACCTATTCTTCTTTTAACATATATATATGGATAAAATATTTGATCACGACCTTAATCATCTAGCATAGATATTATTATACAAATGTGATTTCAACCTGAAAATTCCGTAGATGGCCTCCCTAGTCACTGTGTCAGTATATCTCATTCTGGAAAAATAATAATAATAATAATGCTGGGTAATAACAAATGATTCGATTTAATAACCGTAAGTATACATTATAATAGAATGCCGAGTGTTCATAATTTGGTAGCTTAGAAAATACCTGTAAAGATGCATATTTTATTTATAGATTTCAGTTGAATATTTAGATTTATACCCAGTGCTCTAGGTCATAATTACTCAGTGTTAATTAGGTATTAAATCTAATGATTTGTAATATTATACAATTTTTACCATCAAAATTTGTTAAACATATAGGTACATTGTACATTTTTTTCATAGGAACATAAGCTTAAACTCAGGTAGTTATATGTATATTATTTTGAATTAATGCAATGTATTACAATTTTTTTCACAAAAATCAAACAAAAACAATGTTTTATTCTGAAATCTAGGATTGGAATAAAAAGAAACATTGTCATTAATCTGATAAATTACATAATGTAAAACTAGAACCGTTGTTTATCATTTTTGGGGAAAGGATTCTGTTTTAAAAAGTACCTGATCATCTTATTTTGATAATCAAGATTAAAAAAAAAAAAAAAGATCTCGGATAGATCAAATTTTTTGAAAGCCGAACAACACTTGAGAATTGTTGAAAATCGGTTACTCAGCCGATCTAAGTCAAGAAGAAAGCCATCCGATTTTTAATAATCTCAGGAGTACTCAAATCGGTTACCACTATAGCTATATAGGCCCTGTTAAGTGCGAAAATCGGGTATATCGTATAAACTTACTTAGAGTGGGCAAGTTTTTGGGTGATTCCTTCAGTGGGCTTTTTATCATGATTAACGGGTTTTTTCTCATGATGATTGGTGGTAAATAAAAATTTATTCACTACCACATTGTCTACAACAATAAATATAGGTTCACCAAAAAAAAAAATAAAATAAAAGATGACTACACTTTCATACGACAATGATCCATTACAAAAAATCAAAGTTTGGGATAATAACTCAACAAAATGGGTAGTATTTATTCATGGAGGAGCATGGAGAGATCCAAAAATGACATTAGATGATGGTAATGAATGGATTAAATTATTACAAGATGTATCAGTTGCATCATTAGAATATAGATTAACACCACAAGTTCAACATCCATTACATTTACAAGATGTTTTGGCAGGATTTAGATTATTATTATCAAAATATAATAATATTAATGAAATTTATTTTGTTGGTCATAGCTGTGGTACATTTTTATCATTACAACTATTTGAACAATTAACAGAAAATGAATTATTAAAAATTAAAAAATTAATTGCTGTTGAAGGTATTTATTCATTACCAGAATTAGAAATTGAAGAACCAAGTTATGCTGATTTTGTTACAAATGCATTTGGATCAAATAGAGAAAATTGGAAAGAAATTTCACCATCAAAATGTCCAGTTCCTTTAACAATTGTTCATTCAGTTGAAGATCAATTATTAAATACAACAATTCAACCAAATTGTGCCAAAAAATTAACTTCTGATTATAAAGTTGTTGAAACTGTTGGATTACATAATGATGTTATTCAAAAATCTACATTTTATGATATTTTAAAAAATGAATTACAATAATAATAATAATAATAATTTATTCTCTATATTCTTTATTAAAAGCACGACCAATAACCATTCGACGAATTTCTGAAGTACCAGCACCAATTTCATATAATTTAGCATCTCTTAATAATCTTTGAGGAACAGTTTCATTAACATACCCCATACCACCCATACATTGAATAGCATCTAAACAAACTTCAGTTGCTCTTTCAGCAGCATATAAAATAACACCAGCACAATCTTTTGTATCTTTAATACCTTGATCTGCCATCATTGCAGTACTATATAAATAAGCTCTAGATGCAGCATATTTAGTATACATATCAGCTAATTTACCTTGTAATAATTGATTATGAGCAATTGGTTGACCAAATTGTTTTCTTTGATGAACATATGGTAAAGTTTCATCTAATGCAGCTCTCATTAAACCAACTGGACCAGCAGATAAAACTAATCTTTCTAAATCCAATCCACTCATTAAAACATAAACCCCACCATTAATTTTACCCAAAACATTTGAATCTGGAACAAAACAATTTTCAAATACTAATTCACCAGTATTTGAACCTCTCATACCAAATTTATCTAATTTTCTTGAACATGAAAATCCTTCAAAATTTTTTTCAACAATAAAAGTTGTAATACCTTTACTACCAGCTGATGGATCAGTTTTTGCATAAACAACTAAATAATCTGCATCTGGACCATTTGTAATCCATAATTTTGTACCATTTAATACATAACCACCATCAACTTTTTTTGCAGTTGTTTTCATTGAAACAACATCTGATCCTGATCCTGCTTCACTCATTGCTAATGCACCAATTTTTGTACCATCAATTAAACCTGGTAAATATTTTTCACCTTGTTCTTTTGTACTGTGTAATGATAATTGATTAACACATAATTGTGAATGAGCAGCATATGATAATGCAATTGATCCACTTGCTCTTGATAATTCTTCCATAACAACTGAATGAGCTAAATAACCTAATTTTAATCCACCATATTCTTCTGGAGCTGTAATACCTAATAAACCTGCTTCACCTAATTTTGGCCATAATTCATTTGGGAATGAATTATCTAAATCTGTTTTTGCTGCAATTTCTGGTGTAATTTCTTTTTTACAAAAATCTTGTGTAGCTGCTCGAAGTTCTTCAATTTCTGCACTTAATGCTGTACCGAAATTTCTTCTTTTTAATAATGAAGGTGATGGTTTATTTAATCTTGTTAGTCTTGTGACTTGTTTAAACATTTTTTTTTTTTTTTAATAAATAGGTAGTGGTTCTAAAAAGGTTATAATGAGAAAAGAGAAGAAGAGAAAAAAAAAAAAAAAAAAAAATTTCGAGGGTTATTGAAGGTTATAAATATGAATTTTTTTTTGTTGTTTTGGTGGTGCGTGCACTAGTAGTAAGCCTTGGTATAATATTTCCCCGCTATTAATTTCAAGACAATAGGTTTTATGATGATGGATGATGTTGTTGTTATGGGTATTGATGAAGAAAAATTTTCAACTGTTTAATACGCGTTCAATAAAAACCCGAGATTAGATAAAATTATAATAGAATATTTACAAGATGATATAGACCAATAATGATCTATTGATAAATATTATTCATTGCATTAAAGATAGTAATATTATTACAAGTAAGTTATAAGCGAGCCACTCACGGAATTATACCGGTAACTTGTCAGGAAACCTGTCTTTGTAGGAAATTTGTTACACGGTAGCGATGATGTTAGGGGGAACTGTAGGAAGAGTTATAATGTACCAAGGTAATCGTTCAGGTTACACTCTTTAAAGTTGATCATCAAGTGATGAGCTATGATGATTACTTTGAAAGGAGCTTGAAGATAGAACACCGAATAATCACCGAGACGTTTGTATATTGTCTCACTTCGTTAAACACTCGGTGATTTTACACAGTCAAAATATTACACTGCTATTGTTAACAAGTCGGTAGTACCAGGTATACCATTAATTAACAAAACAAATTACCTGATTTGGTTGTAAAGTCTGAAATTATCAGTGTAATATACAACAATAGTGTCCCATATATTGAATGCTATCAATCATCATCATAACCAAAAAGTCCATTGGATTCGAGACGACAACAAAAATACGAGCGTGTACCTTTAATAGTAAGAAAAAAAAATAGCTGGACCGTGCCGCGACCGATCCGACAATAAGCGACGCATATAAATCAATGCTTAAGTCTGAGGAATCTTCACGGAGAAACTTCACTCAAGCATTATCAAAGGGTCTATTTTTTCACTCCCCACAAAAATAAACACGCTTAAACCTTCATCAAGTAAACAAACACCCATCAACACCAGCTTAAGGGAAAAAAGCGGGGGGAAAAAAATAATTCACACTACCAAAAGAAAAAAAGTCCTTGCTTGAATCACCAATAACTTCCCAGTGTATAAAAAAAAAAAAGATCATCAAGATTTTATAAAATCCATAAAAGTTTCATAGATCGCTGATTTTTTTCTTTTCTTCCTTTCCCTCACTTTCATCAATATACCACAGCAAAAAAATCAAAAAAAATAAAACAATGTTACGAACTAAATTAAACAGATTACAACAGATTAATAAAATAAAAAATACAAGATGTATTACAACAATTCAAAAAAACAATCCAGCTATTCAATTACAAACATTAAGAACATCAGTAGATACATCATCAACAGATTATAAAACAAAAAAAGAAGCATATCAATCACTTATGAAAGATTTTGAAAATGTTCATTCAAATATTATTAATGGAATTCCAGAAAAAATTAAAGCTAAACATTTAAGTAGAAATAAATTATTACCAAGAGATCGAATTTCAAAATTAGTTGATCCAGGTACTTCTTTTATGGAATTTTCTTTATTAGCAGGTTATGATATGTATTCAAAAGATATTAGAGCTGGTGGGATTATTACTGGTATTGGTATTGTTAATGGAATTAAATGTTTAATTATTGCAAATGATTCAACTGTTAAAGGTGGTACTTATTATCCAATTACTGTTAAAAAACATTTAAGAGCTCAAGAAATTGCAATGGAAAATAATTTACCTTGTTTATATTTAACTGATTCAGGTGGTGCCAATTTACCACATCAAGCAGATGTTTTCCCTTCAAAAGATCATTTTGGTAGAATTTTTTATCAACAAAGTAAAATGAGTTCAAAAGGTATTCCACAATTAGCATTAGTTATGGGTCCTTGTACTGCAGGTGGGGCATATGTTCCAGCAATGAGTGATGAAGCAATTATTGTTAAAAAAACTGGTCATATTTTTTTAGCAGGACCACCATTAGTTAAAGCAGCTACTGGTGAAGAAGTTAGTGCAGAAGAATTGGGTGGTGGTGAAATGCATAGTACTGTTAGTGGTGTTGTTGATTATGCAGTTGATTCTGAACAAGAAGGTATTGCAATGTTAAGACAATGTGTTTCTAATTTAAATAGAAATGGAATTTTAGAAAAAAAACAAAATGTTGATGAACCATTATATGATCCAAAAGAAATTGAAGGAATTGTTGGCACTAATTTAAAAGTTGGTTATGATGTTAAAGAAGTTATTGCAAGAATTGTTGATGGATCAAGATTTTCAGAATTTAAACAAAATTATGGTAAATCATTAGTTTGTGGTTTCAGTGAAATTTGGGGTCATAAAGTTGGTATTTTAGCAAATAATGGTCCATTATTTAGTGAAAGTGCATTAAAAGGAGCACATTTTATCCAATTATGTAATCAAAGAGATATCCCATTAGTTTTCTTACAAAATATTAGTGGATTTATGGTTGGTAGTGATGCAGAAAAAGGTGGTATTGCCAAAAATGGTGCCAAATTAGTTACAGCAGTTGTTGGTGCTAAAGATAAATATACTGTTTTAATTGGTGGTAGTTATGGTGCAGGTAATTATGGTATGTGTGGTAGAGCTTATGAACCAAAATTCTTATGGTCATGGCCAAATAGTAAAACTGGTGTTATGGGACCAGAACAATTAGCATCAGTTATGGCAAATGTTGGTTCCAAAAATGATGATGGTTTACAAGAAAGAATTGAACAAGAAACTGAATGTAAATATGGTAGTGCAAGATTATGGGATGATGGGGTTATTAGACCACAAGATACTAGAACTCATTTAGGTCAAGCATTAGATTTAAGAGCTGAATCACGAATTAATAAAAAGAAAGATTTGGAATTTGGTGTATTTAGAATGTAATAATAATAATAATAAAAAATACTAATAAATAATAAATAATAAAAAGGTAGAATAACTTTAATGATGCCTACCAGAAAGAACTAAACGTAAAATTTGTCTTTCCATTGCATCAGAATCTCTAAAAGTCATAGTTTGAGCAGCTGGAGAATCGGAATCAAAACTTGAACTAGCATCTAATGCAATAACTTTCATAACTTCTTCACTAATTTCTTTTTGAATAATTGAATCTAATTTTTTTAAAGATTCACCAACTTCATAATTTTCCAAGTAATCCATTGCTCTACCTCTAATTTGATATGAAATGTTATAAAATACTATAACTAAACAATCAATTAAAGTTATTAAACTTTCTAAAGTATCTGGTAAATAACATAAACTTAATTCTGATTTTGTATTTGCATATGATAAAATATCAATTCTACTATCATGATGTCCAAATAATGAATGATTATCAACTTTTAATCGATATTTTGGTTCATTATATGATAAAGTATAATGCATATATTCATTATCAGGTAAATTTTTAATTGGATTAAGACTTGATAATGGAGCTACTTGTTCTCTAAAAATTGTTTGAGAATCATCATATTGTTCTTCATCATCTTCATTTGAATGTACACTAACATAATCTGGACTTAACCCACTAATTGATCCCTTTATTTTTCTTTGAATTTTTTTTCTTGTTGTTAAAGTAGAACTAAATGAACTTGGTGGTGTTCTTGGTGGTGTTGGTATTGAATTTTGATTTGATAATGTTGTTTGATCATATATACTATCCATTCGATTACTTTGATAACTATTATAATTACTATAATTATTTAAATTATGATTTAATTTTTTATTAAATTTTTTTGGTAATTTTGGTAAATTTTCAATTGGAATTCTAGTTTTTTTACTATCAGAATATTCATAATGTTGAAAAATTACATAACAAGCATTAATATATTCTTTTAAGCTTGAATAAGGTCGATCTAATATTTTTGATAATGATATTCCAATATTATAATAAGATTTGGCTCCTCTTCTTTGTGTATATAATCTTTTCCAATCATCTTTTGATACTATTTGTGTACTTGTTAACCATCTTAATTTACCTTGATGTGTTTCTTTTAAATAAATTAATATACTAATTCTTCTTTCAATTTTTATTAATAATTTTTCTTTAGCTGATGCATATGCTGGTTGTTTTGGTTTATCTTGAGTATCTGGTGTATAGAAATTTGGATGTAATCCAACTGATCCATCAACCATCTTTTTTTTTTTTTTGTTTTTTTTTTGTGTTATTATTATTAGATATAAGTTGTGAAAATTCTGTTGAAAAGTTCGAAATAATAAAAATATAAAAAAATAAGTGGATTCAAAATTAAATTTATATGTTCTTAGTTCAATTTGTAGAAGAAATGATTTGCATTTGAGATATGTAGCTAATAAGAGGTGTGGTTTTTCACATTTTATTATTGCATATCACTTTTTTATTTTTATTAAAGTATAATAATTAATTATCTTAAAATCAAAAAAAAAGGAGTATATAGTTTCTTTTGATATTTTTTAATATGCATCCCGTGTGATTGGATCTCAGGATGCTGCTGTTAGCTGCTTAGAGTAGAGTAGTGTAGAGTTGAGTTTTTTGTTTTGGGTATTACTTTGCTTCAAATATAAAAAAGAAAAAAAAAAAAATACGTCGAATATTGCAATGATTATAATTGAGTTGATAAAAGAGATAAATTGAATAAGAGATATAATCACTTCAAAGTTATTTGTAATATACATGTATCTATATATATTTTTCGTTTGTTTGTTTTTTTTTTCTTTGAGTACAAAAAGATTTTTGTCCACATGTCATGTTCTCTGCCCACATAAATGCTTGCTACAGCCTACCTATCTTTACACAAACACACGAATTCTATTTTTTCTTTCTTGTTTATAAGGAGAAACATTCTATCTAAATTAGGAACATATGAATTGTGACTATTCAAAATCTATAGCCACTTAGTACCAGGTATACAATACTACTAAGCATCTAGTAAAAGATTCATAGTCAGTTTTATTTTACAAAGTCTAGAACGAATTTTTAGTTTCCAACGGTTTAAATCAAGTGAATACATCACACATGTTAAAAAGTGTATATCAATCGATCTCATACCAAATTATTATAGTAGGATGCTTAAAAGTGGTGTATCGGATGTACCTTATTAAAACTGATAAGCGGGGAAACGAGATTTTAAGGGTTAAAAAAAATTTATTTATTATTTGTTAGAGCCGTTCCTATAGCATTAATTTAAAAACAGCTTAAATTAAAAAGCTTAGTGTAAAATCTTTAAGCACTGAAATCAAGCTTGGATTTTTTTTATTTCTATAGCTTTACAATACAAATATAAACATTAAAAACAGTTGCTAAGGTGACCAAAAACAAAAAAAGAAATAGGCATACATGCATTCGTTGGAAAGATATCAGATACTGTGTCAGTGTGCTAATATTTAACTGTAACGACTGTAGGTGCACCATTGGATAGAGAAACTAAATCAGTAAAAGTAAGCATTTTCGGGATTACTCGATTTTGTTTAGACCAACTTTTCAAATTTTTGATTGAAATTTCAGTCATTCCTTTGATGCAGCATCAGTATTACACTATAGCTAAGCTATAACTATAATTTACACTTTGTAGCTATATAATATTAAATAAATATATGATGCTATTAGAGAGGAGATTTACTAGAATTTTCGCTTCTCTTTATATTTTAAGCTGTAGATAATAAGCTTTTTTAAATCCTTCTCTTTTATTATTCTGAGTGTGAGTGTTATGAAATATTATTATGTTAATCGATACTGGTCCCAGTTTGGTAGAACATGATTGATGTATCTTTTATCGAACTGCAGGTTTTTGTTTTAAAATCGTGATATTAATAATATATACATGTATAGCCCCTTAAAATATTTTCGAGTGTGAATACTAAGCTTATGTAAATTAAGTAAATGATTGAGCCCAATTGAACCACATATGTATTCATCAACATAACTTCGAAGGATCCGGCCTTATTGGATCAGTGCTTTTTTTGTACTGTAACTAGTATACAGTATCGGATGTTATACCATGAGATAGCATACAGTATATAGCAGCTTGGACTCAACATATATCTGTCTGTACAGATGATGATTGGCAAACATTTAGTTAAACTAATTGTTACAATTGAGCGAATACATGTATTCATCAAAACTTTTTGAGTCTCTATGGATAGCAAAGATCAACCAAAGCTCGATTTTTTTAAACTTTTTTTATAGATACCAGGCTTAAAAAAAACAACAAGCTTACCTTGGTAATTACATTGTAATATTGTTATATATTGATGTCGATCACTTTCTAGTAATAGAAGATACTTACAAGTATCCACACATATCAATAAACTATAATAATTATCAATCAATCAAATCATAATATATAAATTTATACTTTATATCTACATTCATATCGGATGTAGCCATTAATTTCTTTTCACTCAAAAAATTCGACTGATTTGATTGGTAGATGTATTACCTTTGTAAAAAAGAAATTGAACTAATTTCTAGCTATAATACCATTTAACACTAAAATATGAACGAACTTTAAATATTGCATTTTTTTCTACTACTGTATAAACAGAAATGAACTATTCAACAAAAGAAAACAAACTGTAGATCAATGAAAGACTATCGATTAATTCATCTCAGTACAGCCTGTTACAAGATATGTTGCAAAATTGAATTATTTTTCGGATGTCTCGAATATTATAAGAATTAATGTATTAAATTCGTTAACGGTCGAAATACCAGGTACATGAAAATAAACTACCAGGTACGTACATACCACGAGGTACCGAAAAATAAAGCCCAGTATTATTTAAACTGATGCTATACTGTAATATTGTAGGAGTCCGGTGCAACTTACTCCTGCTTCTTGTGGAAATTTTACGTGTCTACAACGTTGTACATGTTTCGAATTATGCTTCCTGTTCAAAATAGTCCGTTTTGAAATCAAAATGTTTCTGTAGTTTGATGAAAATAAATACTTACATACGCAGTTGCAATAGATACTAATTTAAGATTCAAAATACCTGGTATACAGTATTTAAGTGTAACTTGTAATTATTTATCCATATACTGTTGGTAGCCAATATATTTTTCTTAATTCTCCCTGGCGGGTCGAGTGGTGTTACAGTGTTGATGTTGTTTTTGGTATTTTTTTGTACACGCTCTATTGAAAAAGAAACAGAAGCAGGGTGGCCGTTATTTTTGTTTTACCTTTATTTCAAGGTCCATGAATCCTGTAACAAATTATACAATAATTGTCATTTGGTGATAGAAGTATAGAAGCTTCAGATTCTGCGATCGATCGAATAATTATTTAAAATATTAGCAATCTTTATAAGAGTTTTCCGAAATCTACTATGCCGTATCAATAGGATTTAAATAGAAGCTTCTTTATAAGAGGATAACCATCCATCCTAAATTATAATGTAGCTGTAGTTGTAAATTGAACCATCCTTGCTTTATATGATACAAATTGACACGTTACAACGTTACCCAGCTGAAATATCACAGCTGTTAATAACCAGGTTTTAGAACCTGAGTTAGCAATTGATTAACGGCATAAGGCGATATTATCCGGATAAGGTGTAACTGTAATAAAGACATATCATGGATTGATCATCCAGGTGATAAATGAATGGAAGCTACCCTGGTATGTTTTATTTATATATTGAGCATTTTAGGTTGTCTACATTTAAACACAGTACACTCAATACAAAAGATTCTATTTTAGAGTGGTCCTTTTTTTAAGTTGTGAATAGTACCATGGTACATTGCATTACAGTACTGATGCTCGAGTGTACATATATACACTGTACTTATAGACTTTGAATTGGATCTGATAACATAAAGTAATTGGCGCGTGTGGCCCACAGTCTTAGATCGGTCTGTAAATATTAAATAGTGTACCTTGGTCATAATTCAAATTATATATAATATAATAATTAATTAGCTGCAATAGATCGAGCAATTTGTAACAGAATCTTTAATGTATTCTAGGTACCCGCAGCTTAAATCAATTGTTCTAGAGCGCTACATCTTCTGGTTATATATCTGATATAAGAAGATTCATCAATAGTACATGTAATGCCTGTATATGGTTATTAATTACATAAATTATTAAATAAACTACAGTAGGTCTAGGCTTCATGGGTAAGTGTTTATTAGTTACTCAATAAATTTTGAATTGGATTTGAATGGTATACTTAAGTAATATAACATAGAAATTCCTGGCTATCATATAATAAAAATTCTAATGAAAACTTGTTGAAACGGCTGCAGCTGGTCAAAACAATGATTTTCGAACTGAGGCATAATCACAGAATAATAGTGCTCGGTTAACTAATCACTGAATTCGAAGCGTGTAAAGATTTCTTTATATACAATCAACAGGGATTATTATTAATCCAATAATTAACTATAATATTATTATATTAACGAGACTTAAAGAGGTTTTAACAATTGGCAACTCAAATTTGCGAGGGTTAAAATAGTTACTAATTATTTAGGTACCGAGTATCGATCATAGCGATAGCTAGTACCAAACTCATTCGAACATTATCTTAATAAACTTTGATATCACAGTAGGGTTGGTCATTAGAATCCATATACTGTATATCAATTAAACAAAGAAGCAAGTTATGTAGTGAAGCATGAAGCGCAATATTGATTAATTAATTATATAATTTTACAATTTCTGTCAAATATACACATCTGATGTATACATACAGCAGCTACTATCGAGGTGGATATCATCATATAGAGTATATATATGATGCATATGAGGGTTTATAACAAGCTTATAATTAAGCGACGTCGCATTCAATTTTAAATAATTACAGTACCTAGCTACCGGTAAGTATAAACAAGCCGCACAGGGTGTCTTAAATAATACCAGCTTGAAAATACATAATGTTTTAAAACACAGCTGTTACCTGCCATGGTAATATAATTAATAAAATTAAAGACCCATATATCACCCGGAAATGTACACGAAAACTAATAGTGTACACATGTGTAGCAGTTTTTTTGTCACAGTGACACCCTAACCCATAGAAACCTTCCCCATAGCAATAACAATGAACAAAAACTAACTTAGTATACCAGGTACAATGGATAGATATAATATTATTAACCAGCCGATTAACTATGATCATGATCATATATTTTTTTGACACAAGCTTATACTAAGTACCAGGTAAGTGCAGAGATCATGATGGAGATTTTATTTTGAAGCTTCCATAGAAACCAAACCCAACAGCTTAAATTTTATGGAAATTATATGCATATTTTTTTAAAAAGATCATCTCAAGGTCATAAAAAAATAAATCAATCAATGGTGTATTTTTTTTTAAACCAATTCGATATTAATAAAATATTAGATCACGCTACTTCATATTTTAACCTATGATTATTAGATACATCGTGATACATAGTATATTAAATGTTAAAACTTTAAGTCAATAAATACCATAATGATCAACTTGAATTACCCTACACTTTATAAAGAAACAATTATTATTTCAAAAAAAAAATTTTAATATATTAAAAAAAAAAAAAAACTTAATTAATCGTTAAAAAAATGAGTGACTTCGTTAAAATAAATAATAATAAATAATACAATAAAAATAAATAAATAAATGTGCTTTTGATTAGAAAACTAATAATTTTTTCATCACATGATAATACAATCTTTATCTTTAGCATCTTTTTCTAAATCAAGATCAGAATTTCTTAAACTACCTTTCCTTGTTGCTTTTGATCTTAATCTTTTTGATTTTTGTGGTGGTAAAGTATGATGAATTTGTAAAACTTCTCCACTATCTCTAATATGAACCGAACTTTTATTTCTTTTATGTTTTGAATTATTATTATTAAAAAAGAAATTTTCTTTATTATCACTTTTAATTGATATACTACCATCAATAGATTGATTTCTTGATGATCCACCAAATGGACTAAAAGCAGAATCACGTCTCATAATTTGTCTAATTAAATCAACAAAAATTTCATCAACATTTGATCTAAATTTTGCTGAAGTTTCATAAAATGGTACTCTACCCCATTGTTCAGCAACTGATACTCCTTGTTGTGGAGAAATTGCTCGATCTTTTTCTAAATCACATTTATTTGCAACTAATACCATTGGAACATTTGAATTATCTTTTATTTTCATAATTTGTTCTCTTAATTTTGTTAATTCTTGTAATGATTCTTTTGAATCTACACTATAAACTAATATAAATCCTTCACCATTTCTAATATATAATTCTCTCATTGCTGTAAATTGTTCAACTCCTGCTGTATCTAAAATTTCTAAAGAACATTGTCGATTATCAATTGATGTTTCTTGTTTATAAATATCTTCAATTGTCATTTCATATAATGGATTGAATTGTTTTGTAATATATTGAATTGTAAGTGAACTTTTTCCAACACCTCCTGCTCCTAAAACAACTACTTTATATTCTCTCATTTTGTTGTATTTTTGTTATTGTGTATAATTTGTTGTGGTGGTGATGTGTTTATATTATTTTGTGGGTTTGAAATTGTGTTAAAGTTGTATATATATGCAAATAATGGTATTGAATGGAAATTGAAAATAATTAATGATAATAAAATGACAAATAGAATGAAAAAAATGGAGAAGAAAAAAAAAAAAAAAAAAA
>JAJLUL010000164.1:0-23118 GCA_030564325.1 Blastobotrys capitulatus | reverse complement strand
GAATAACGCGTGGTTACAAATTAGGAGAATTACTTTTTGACAGTGTTTGTGGGTTTTTCTATTTTTATGCACTAATAAGCGTGGAACATTGCAGTGGTAACGCAGGTTACCAGTGCTTAAAGCCTTCAAGCTAGCCACCCCACCCACAGCATAATAGATATTTGTTATTAAGGGTGAAAAATTTACATTACACAACCGACCGGGACGCGCGCACACACCCTTATGTACAATTCAATTCAACCACTTGAAAATTTAGCATCGGGTCGGGGGACCAGCCAGTCTTTTATGGTCCCAAGAAAAGTAAAAATAATTAGTACTGCTACTGCTTAGACTACGTACTATAATAAAATAATACGCGTACCTTCTATATATATTAGACTATATACACCTCCTTATGTTATTATCACGAACCTTTTCATTGTATTTTTTTTTCAAAATTGGTTGATGGGGGGTGAAAAAATATATAATACGATGGATAATTAATACGAAATAATTTGGTGAAAAGAAAACTTATTTCTTATTGGCTACGAAAAGCTGATATTTTTTGGGATTTTATCAAATGTAAAATGGATCATTGATCCAGTTTGATTTTGTTTCTATATATAAGTTTATATGTATTTTTTCATAAATTACTCTATACAACATTGTTAGGAGGTTTAAGATTGTACTTTTTCTTTTTTTGGGCCCGGGAACTAAATACCAGGTATTGTTACCAATGGTATTATTAGGTTATCTTCATCTTTATCACATCGAATACAATTCAGATAGATTATATAAAGAATTAAAAGAATCTAAAATTGATCTCGATAATATTATGTACTCGAATACAAATCGGTTAACTTTGATTGATTAAATATAATAAGACCAATCAGAGTTTGATCATTTAAAAGGCTTATATACTCTATTGAGACTATGTTATATACCTTTGGTTGAACTAGAAACCAATTATCGTTTAAAATTTTCCAGAGAATGATGATTCTCAACCAGACTGGAATGGTAGGTATAAAAAAAATTTTTAGAAACAAAGTCGGTTTATGTCTTGTTTTGAAAAAAATAAAAAAATCAACGTTAGCAGATTAATTATAGTACATTCGCTTATCTTATTTCTCTCAAAAATTCTTTTATAATTGTTTATACTTAGCACATATCGATATTTGTAGAAGCAGAGATGATGAGTGCATAAAAAATTTCTTGGAAAGGATGATGTCTTCTGCCTCAATTATAAATTATTTTTCAAAATTTAGGTAAACAATGGTAACATTATTTTATAATCTTACAGTAGGTTATAATAAGCAGGATTTTCTCTTATTTATCAGTGCCTTGGCCCGGCAACGCTTATCATCATATCAATATTAAACATGGGTTCACTAATACCAGTAGTATCTGTACTTGCAAACGCTGAGTTGACACTGTTTATTATTTTTCAAGATCGACAGAGACATCATCATTTTCTCTATTACCCAAGATCAACTGATCACTTGAATTTTTCTACAATGATCATTTTTTTTGTTTACTTAACATTGTTAAAGCAGTGATTAGTGTGTTATTAATATTAAGAATGGGAAAAATTTGTTTAAATATTGATTACATTGAATCCGATATTGATATTGTTCCTAATCTTTTTTTTGAACAATTAATCGGCGTGATTAGATTGTTATTATAGATGTATATATAAAATATATGTTTTGTAAGTTGCTATAATATATATTGTGATGAAATGATTTTATAATTATAGACGAATTGAAGATTTATTTGTTAACAAATTAGGGTAAAAAAATATGCTGCATGTTTTTGGTTGTTTATAATGGATTTAACCCATGTATTTTGAAATTCGATCGAGTTCTAAAGTTTTCATACCAGGTACCAGGTAGTAGATATCTATATAAATCTTAGTCCATTTTACAATTGTTAACAAAAAACAAATATCTTTATATTTTTATATGATACTGTATTTTATACAAGCTTTTATAAAAAATTTTACACGCGTAATTTCGTGTGCATATATGCTGGGGTGTATACCTGTATCCGGATATCAGCCAGTATGTTGTACAAGTATTTGGAAATCTAGCTACGAATAGTCCAGGTTAAATTTCCAATCTTAAGATACTTCATTCGTTTATGATATCCTGCTGTCATGGTTGAAAGGTTTTCTTATAACCTAGCATGCACTGTACTGTATATATGCAAGTTTTTTTTCTTCTTTAAAATAAGGGTTTAAAAATTATTGTAGAATGAATGTAAACAAATGACCAAATTCGGAAAAATTATTAGCCGATCCCTTGTTATGTGTTTTGTCCCGCAAAACTTTCAAGCACATTGCTGAAGCTTTTCGGCTTAGTATTCACAGTAAATTAGTTACACATATACTTCTGTAAATCAAAACTCGAGCTCGGATGATTTAAATTAAAATAAATTTAGAACCACAGGACCAGTTTTCTCTTGAACTGTTCTATTAGAATAAAATAAAGTAGATCCATTGGCCAGACATTACCATCATCAAAAATAATTAAATTAATCAAAAAAACTTTAAAATTACAATAACATTATAAGATTTAATTATTTAAATTGAAAAAACGCGTAAAAAATATTAATATGTATATTGTTATTAATACTGGTACCTGGACCAGCTGTTGCTATAAGCTAATATCTATAGAAAGTAGATCAATGTGGAGAAATGCTACTACTGGTACGCTATATGTATATGTAGCCTACACACTGACAACTATATCACTGATATAAGGAAGAAATTATACCACTATCTTGATTATTTTAAAAAATAAAACTGTTATGAGTATTATTGTAACCGGTTACTAAGTTAATAATTAAAGATTAGAATTACCATGTCAATGGATCCAAAATTCTATTTACTTCGATCGAAAATTTCGAAATGCAAATGATGTCGCTTTAATATTAGCTGAAAAAATATTATAGATTTAATATATATATACAGTATATATTGTATCAAACTGTGCTATAGTAGATCACTTAATTAGTATCATACATCCATGGTATCTAGATCTATCGATATATTATTGTACAACGTTCATTAATGGCCTAGAAGGCTATATTATCTAAGTACAGTTGGGTAAATTAGTTATGTAATATCTGCAATTGTATACATCTATCGATATTTAAATTAGCTATATTTATAAAAGCTTTCATAAGAAAGCACATCATTTCTGAAATGCTTAATTATGAATGTATCCTATTTGATTCAAAACAGAATTTATGAATATTTCGATATATACATGAATTCAAGTGACAACTTCATCCATGCATGAGAGGGGTTTTCTGTGGGTTCATGATATATAGCAAGGGGTCAACAATCATTGAAAGTTTATCAATGGACTTACAATGGACATGTGCTTGACACATGGTCAACTCACATACAACTTATTGATTTAACTTTCTCTCCGCAGAATTAATAATACATCTGGATATATATCCATATTATACTATTATATATATAAAGGTACACATAATGTGCATATACTGCGACACAGTATTTGGATATGTTATGCATATGGAAAAATGAGAATTAGTTTACCCCTTTAGTTCTATATATAAATAATTTTTTTTTGCAACCTTAATTATCCAGATATTTTTATAGTATCAAGGTAAGTGAAGTTTACACTATATATATATTGTATATCATATAGATAATCTTTTAACTTTATTTTTTTTCTTTCAAGTAATATTCTCAGCTAAAGGGTTTATAGTTTCACTTCAAGACATATTATCTAAACGGTGAAAAATCTACAAAAACAGTACTTGAAATAACAATTTTATGGCTTCATAAATAATAGATGTAAAAAAGAATTTGATAAATCTTTTTCTTTACTTTTTTTTCAATTTATTTTTTCAAATAATAATTTAATAAAATACATCAAATAATAATATAACAATAAATTTCTAGACCAAAACTTTTAAATTTCAATTGCAATATTATATAAATAGGAAAACTCTTTTTAATGCATATCAACGTCTTCATCTTCATCTTCATTATTAGTGACAGTAGTAGCAGTTAATCGTAAATCATTTGCAGATTCTGCAGGAGTTGTTTTAACAATGATTTCTTCTGGTTCTCTTAATTCATCAATCAAATCATCAACTGAATCGTTTGTCTTTGTAGCAGTAGTAGTAGTAGTAGTAGTAGTAGTATTAGTATTAGCAGTTTCTTCATAAGATTCTTTTGAAATTTCATCATCATTTTGTTCTTCTTGATCTTTTTCTTCTACTTGATCATTTGATTTTTCTACTTCTTTTTCTTCAACCGCTGTTGCTGATTGTTCATTTTCAGTAGTTTTTTCTTCAACTGTTACTTCTTCATCAACTTTTTCTTTTGTAGATTCAGCAGTTTCATTAGTAGTTTCTGATGTTTCATTATTAATATTTTTTGGTTCTTCAACTTTTGATGGTTCATCAACTTTAGTTGATTCTTTTTCTTGTTCTTGATCTTTTGAAGTTTCTTTATTACTTGATTCTTCATTCAATTCTTCAACAACAGGTTCATCAACTTTACTATTTTCTTCTTCTTTATCTTTATCATCATTCTTTTCAGTTGATTTTTCTTTTTCTTTTTCTTCTTCTTGTTTTTCTTCTCCTTCCTTATTTTTTTCATCATTAGTATTTGATTTTTCTTCTTCATTCTTTTCTTTATCATCTTTATTATTATTATTATTATTACTATTCTTATCATTTGTTAAATCAGTTTCAATATGATGACCAGCTTGAATTGAACCACTTAATGTACCCTTTGAACTTTTTGGTCTTGTAACAGTAACTTTATTCTTCTTTTCTAATTCATTATTAACTGCAGGATTTGCTAATGGATGAGGTGGAGGAGGAGGTGGTGGAGGTGGATGTGGTAAACCAGATTGTGATGCTGCAGCAGCAGCTGCAAAATTTGGTGGAGGAGGTGGTGGTGGAATACCATATAAATTAGCAGCTGGTGCACCAGGTGGTGGTGGAGGAGGTGGTGGAATATTAGTAGTAGTGGTAGTATTATTTGCATTAGGACCTCCTCGTTGATCTTGTAATTGAGCTTGAGCAGCAGCTTGTGCTTGAGCTTGAGCAGCAGCTTCTCTTTGTTCAACTTGCCATTCAGTTGGTCTAGCAGCTTGAGCACATTTTTCACAATGTTCAACAAATTGTTTTGATGAACTAAACATTCTTTGACAAACTCTACACCATCCAGATTCAGATTGTTTAAATTGAACAAAATGAACTAATCTTAAATGTCTTTTCAAAACATCTAATCTATTAAATGCACCCTTATTTTTATGACATGTTGGATCACTTGGCCAATATGGACAATGAAAAGTTGGTTCTTGATGAGATCTTAAATGTCTTCTTTGATCTGAAATTCTTGCAAAAGACCAATGACATCCCGCAAATTGACATGGATATGGTCTATCAGTTGAAACTGCTTGAGATCCAGATGAACCTGTACTTGGTGAACCAGTTGAAACATCACTCTTTCTTTTTTTAGATGGTCGTTCTTTTTTATGATCAGCTTCTGTTGCTCCATGACTACCACCAGTTGCTTTATTTGTTGATGGTGATGAAGAATTTTTTGAATTAGTTGGTAATAATGCAGGTTGAGGAGGAGATCCACCTTGAGAAGCAGCTGCAGCAGCTGGATGAGGATGAGGTGGTGGTGGAGGTGGTTGATTATTATTTGCAGCAGCAGCAGCGGCGGCAGCAGCTGCTGCTTGTTGTTGTTCTGGTGTATAATATTGATAATACATTCTTGCATCATATGGGAATGCAGCAGCAGCTGCAGTACCATCTCTTTGTGCAGCTTCTTGTTGTGCAAAAAATTGATAATAATATGGATAATATTGATGATATAATACTGATGATTGATATGGAGAATATTGAGATGCGGCTGACGCCGCAGCAGCTGCGGCTTGTTCAGAAATTTTATCTTTAATTGAATTTGCCATTGCAGCAGCTGCTGCTGGACTTGAAACTGGATATTGACCATAATAATTAGCTGCTTGTTGATGTGCAGTTACTTGTGGTGGAGGAGGTGGAGGTGGTGGTACAGTTGTTGGTGTTGGTGTTGATTTTGCTTTTGATTTAGCTGGGGTTGTTGTTGAATCTTTGGTTGTTGATGATGTAGATGGAGAATCTTTTGACTTTTCAGTTTCTGATGGTGAATTTTCTTTTTCTTTTTGAGCATTATCTTCAACTGCTTCTGATGCACTGATTAAATTAGCAATTGAGCTTCGTCGTTGTTCATCATCTGTTTCATCCTTTGACCCGTCATCTTTTGATGATGCTCCAGCTAATGCTTCTGCTGCTTCTGTTTCTTTTGTTTCTTTATTATCACTAGTTGATGTTTTTGTTGTTGTTGTTGTTGCTGATGGTGGTGGCATATCCTTTGATTTTTCTAATTCATCATTACTTTTCGCGTCATCATCTTTTTTCTTTTCATCATCATTTGCCACTGATTTTTCATCTTCAACTTCTTTCATTTCAGTATCTTTAGATTGCTCATTTGATTGATTTTTTTTATCATCATTATCATCTTTATTTGTTTCATCATCTGGTTTATCTTTACCATCTTTTTCTTCTTTTTTATCATCATCATTCGATTCTTTACCTTCATTTTTATCTTCACTAGTTGTTTCTTTCATTTCAACATCTTGATCATCTTTTTTTTCATCACTAGTAGTTTGAGGCTCATTGTTTTCAGTATCAGCTTCAGCCTCAGACGGCTTATTTAAATCCAAGCTTGTTGAATCATCTTCTTTATTAGTATTATCTGATGAATTTTTTTCGACAATTTCTTTATTTTCATTA
Organism: Blastobotrys capitulatus; assembly: GCA_030564325.1. Lineage (NCBI taxonomy): Eukaryota > Fungi > Ascomycota > Dipodascomycetes > Dipodascales > Trichomonascaceae > Blastobotrys > Blastobotrys capitulatus. The sequence goes on along the minus strand of JAJLUL010000164.1, from coordinate 16,308 downwards.
TCTTTTGTCAATTTCAAATCATTCTTATCAACAGATTGATCTTTTTCTTCTGTTGATGGTGTTGTCATTTGTTAATTATTTTTGTTTTAAAAAAAAAGTGGTGTCGAAATTGTTAAAAAAAAAAAAAATAAGGAGTGGGAAAAATATTAATAGAAGTTCTATAAAGCCGTGTATGGTTTTTTTTGTTTGTTGGTGGTAGATATATATTTTTTTTCCTCGCTAATATTTTAAAAACCGAAAAATAATAAAAATAAAAAAACACGAGTTATCTTTTTTAAAAATAAATATACATGTAATTGGTAATAAATAAAAAATAGAGAATATGAATTATAATCTTTTTATCAAATTTTTAAAAAAAAAAAAAGTTTGAAAATAAAAAAAGAGTAGAAAAGAAGGAGAAGAGAAATTATTATGATATTTATTTTATATTCTTTTTTTTTTTTTTTAATGCTACAAACGTTATATAATGGTGAGGCTTTTCACAAAAAAAAAAAAAACTCCCAAAATATAATATTTAAGCGGGGGATTTAATAATTATTTGGGAAAAAAAAAGCTTTTAGACTCAGTCATCCAAGCGGCGGGAGGTGCCGCTCCAGGTCTGAAAAGCAAGATTTTAACACAGCTTGAATCTGGGATGTTATGAGTAAGTGCGGCGAGCGGCGGAGGAGTTAGAATATTTTCTGCGCGCGCGTGTGATGGCGAGGCTTTTAAAACATCGGAAATCCATAATATTCTTATAAGAAAAAATAGTTTTTTTTCACCAATTGGTAATCAGATTTAATGTAACAGTTTTTATCTATTATTTCCCGATAATGCATGAACATGGTTATTAGGAGAATAAGTGGCAAAAATATTTATACTATAAAGTTTTGGATTGATTAGTTCACCTGGTAATGTATATATTTCTTAGGTTGATCTATTTTGGAATATTCAAAACGTTCTATAGAGTTAACTAAAATTTTAAATTGTAACTTTAAAAAAAAAAAAAAAATTTGAACCGCACGAGATACGGCTCTTCAAAAATCCTATCCTTACACTGGCTTAAACAAGAAGTGGTTTAATTTTGTAGATCTTAGCCCAGCATGAAAAAAGCAATCCAAAAGAAACTTAGTTTTTTCTTTAAGCTTTGTGCGGCCAAAACACTTTTAAATTTGAGCGCTCGTGCGCGAGCTCCCGGCCCCCGGTTGACCACCACCCCCTCTTTAAATTTACAAGTAAGTGAGGATATTAATCGCCCGGAGGCTGGGGCGCAAAAAAGAAAAAATAGAATACCTTAAGTAATTACTGATGCTTAAACGATGCTACTGGCTGATCGATGATTCAGATTACGTATTTTTTAAGCCTGTTGATAAAAATTTGCACCGCACCAAACGCGGCCCATAAAAAATTGGTTCATTTTAAGCTTAGCTAAGCTTGTAGTTTAACTAGTCTACCAAAAATTTAAGGGCTTTAAAACCAGTGGTGAAACCAGGTCATTCAAGAGTTTATTTTTTTGTTGAGCATGCATGCGTGATAGAATGGGATATATGTAATACAGATAATTGAGCGAACGAAAATTACAGGATGAGGAGGTTTTTATATCATAAATTAATATAAATTATATTACTATTATATTATAAGATCAATATAGATATCAGTTGCAATGAATTCAACCAAAATTATGATCATTCGAACAACTTTAAAGCCATATATATACAATTATACCCTATAGTATACTATATGCACTTAGCGGCCATATATAACAGTACCAATAGTAACTTTTGTATGGATATCAATCAGTAACCTCGGGATTCAAATTCACAGGTCAATTATTTCAACGTCACAGTACAACCTAGATAATGATGCTTACAAGAAATCAAATTAGCTTGCTTATGCTTACGATAATTGTCACAAAAGCTTACATAAATCGAGAACTGGACTCAAGATCTCATTTTATTTCTCTCCAAGAGCATATAATATAATAATGAATTCAATATGTCAGTCAGCCTGATCTGGTCAATAATTACGGACCAATGGTTGAATGATGTTGAATTTTTATTTATGCACAATTGTGCGGCCAGCCACTATCCACTATACATGTATGAATAACTGTAGTACGTTACGTACAACGTACGCTTAAATAAAATACAATTATAATTAAAACGGGGCTAAATAACCGAGCGGCTGGTTTGATCAAAAAATTAATACATCGGATAGACTGATTGATTTCTAAAGTAGTTTACCGCTGTATATGTCGCGTCTTTTAACCTTATTCAACCTTATTTAATATACAAATGCATTATATATATAGTTGTACTTGTACTTCTGATGCAAATAGATGTCTAACCGCTTGTTATAATGTAATTGGACCAGCTGGAAATATAGGATATCCACAGCCTAACAATTGTTTGGAGCAATATTGATCAATCGATTAATTAATTTTTTACCATTGGATGCTGGCCGACAACGGATACCAGGTTATTAGTCAGCTACTGTGATTAATTGATCCATGGCAGATACGTATACTTATAGTATTCGTAGCGTACAAATTGTACGTTAATACCTGCCAAAACTCGAGCGATCAGTGATATATACATATATTACATATAAACTTATGTTTTCAAACAGGTATATACAGTATATATAGCTATAGTATACAATTATACATTATAGCTTAGACAGAATACAGCATTAATTAGTATTGTTCCGTTATGCAAAGGTTTATCATGATCAGTCAAGTGAGCTAATTAAAAAACATGATTAAAAACTAAGAATCAAACTATTTTTTTTTTTTAAATTATCTAGTACCGATTAAATATTCGAACTAATAGGAATATATTCTTTTATATGCAATATTGTTTGCCATGGTTTGTTAATTCTTGTAAAAAGTTCATAATATATATCCTGTGATAATTCTAATGGTAACAATTGATTAATTATAACTAACTAGTTTTTTTTAAATTAACCAAGTTATAAAACCTTTATATGCATGAATGATAGAAGTATTAAAAAAACAAATGTTATAAAGCTGCAGCTGGTAGGCATGCATTGTTCTAGCTAAAAGATTGGTACTGGCATAATCGATAAAGATTCTATTTATATATACTTGAGAATTCTTGTTAACATTATTAATTTATTAAATAACATTATAATTGAATATACATGAATAGATTAACATACATAAATTTAATTTAATTAATTATAAATATATACATGTATATAGGTTTTTAAGATATCCCCCCAATGATCATGAATGCATGATTGCAATGAACTCGACCAAACTATGGTAGCTAGTATTTTTGAAGATTTAAATAATGTTATTTATATATAGTATATATACATGTATGTATATAGAATCTATATATCGACTATATTCCAATAAAGCGCTTAAAATATATCTTGAATTTGATAAAATTAATTGATTCTTAATTAAGTAGAAAATTTTAAGAGATATACATTGATGGGATATATTAATTGTCATGGTTTGTATAGATAATTGTGCGAAAGCGGCCTAAGTGTCAGCATATCTCTAAAACATATTAATAGCATAGGAGTTCGTTTTTATTCCAGCAAGCTCTTGGCTCATTGATATGTCAGATATATATTATAATATATATAATTTTGAAGCTCTAGTTGCTGCTTATACTGCAGTAGTTCTATTAGAGTCTAATTGAAATTGTTTTAGTTATAGCTCATGCAGACAACTAACTGGTATACCTGGTAATTGACATGAGTATATGCATGTACAGATGAACTTAACGTATTTTATACATAAATATATATATATATATATATATACATCTGGGCATAAGCTTTTAAATTCATAGGTATAGCGTACTACTAGTAAGCTTATAATGATAAAATTTAATATTAACCCTCGAGATCAAGATCTATAGTATTTGTTTTCTGTGATTATAATTAAGCCTGATACTTTTTTGAAATTAGTCTTAAATATATATTATAATTAATCTATAAAATATTGAAGAGTGTGCATGCATGTACAAATTTAACGGTTTTATAATGTCGTTTATTAATATTGCTAATTGATAATTATAACCGGTGGCCACAGGAGACTCTTATATATATATATATGTATGTATACATATATATACTATACAGTAGATATATTATCTAATAGTACTGGACAAAAACCCAAACATATATATATGTATTCAGTCAGTTATCAATTAATTTTATTAAATCTATAGTATACCAAATTCATATATATTTATATCCATACATCATAAGTTTTTGTACAACATACAGAACTCGATAATAGCCCAAATACAGAACCCTACTAGTTACTCTCCTATCAGATCAGATCATGCAGCTGTTGGCTATTTTGATATATAAGCTAAATAGCAGTGTTTGACGAACAATTATAAGCTTGTGGGAGATCTCAACAGAGATTAAAGTTTAATAATAATGTTTAGATATACTGTATGTTGAAGGATATTTTATTATATAAATTAGAGTATTCCTAGTTTTTATGTTTAGTCTGTAAGGCAGTTAAGATCAAAGTAGACCACAATACAGGGTTTATCAGTGTACAACACTGTTAAGCTAGCTGTATTCACCTATTAAATTTCATATTTTTCTATATTTCAACAGTAACCCAAAGAACATGATCTCATTTCTTTATTTGCAAAATTATTTTTTTTCTATCCTTCAAGCTGCAAACTTTGGTAGGAATAGTTTCAGGAACCAATCACTAGTTTGTCAAATAAGATGATTATTTTTTTTTTCACATCTACATCATAGAGTAAAAAAAAAACTTTTAGAACGAAAAAAAAAAAATAGGTATAAAGCCGCACAGGTTGCCTCTTTTGTAATCTTGTTACCGTAGAAACCTAAGAAATCGCGACATCGAATTTTTTTTTCACCTGGGGAACGAACCGTTTATCGGCTCACTAATAACGATAGTGAAAAAAAAAAAAAAAAATTAAAAAGGATAAAAAAAAAAATTTAAAAAAAAAAAAAAAAAAAAAAAAAAAAAAATTTTTTAAACCTAAAACATCCAAACAAAAAGTTTTCTTTTAACATTTTTAATAACCAATACTAATCTAGAAATTTATACATATATTTTTTTTTTCTGCTAACTGACTATACTAACAACATTTATTTTTTATATTTATTTTATTTATTTAGAAAAGAGGAAAAAAGGTTATGTTTTTAGAAGATTTAGATAGACAGTTAAGCCCCAACGAACAGAAACAGTTAGAAGATGAATTAAATGCTATGATTGATCAATCAACAGCGGCTGGAGTTGGAGGCGATGAAGAAGAACAAGAAGGAAATAACAATAAAACTAATAATAATGATAATACTAATAATGATACATCAAATCAACAGAATCTAAATGGTATTAATAAATCAGAAGCTACAAATAATACTGCTACTAATAATAATAGTAATCAACAACATCCTCAAAATGACCATGATAATAATAACAATAGCAACAGTAATCATAATAATGTTGAATTTGATTTAGAATCATTATTTAGTACACCAACTCCAAATTATACCAATAATAATGATAATTCTGACAACCCAACTGGTAAAAAGCGAAAAGGTAGTGATGAAGGACCAATAAAATTACCAATTTTAGATGATTTTGAAGAATTAGATCATTCAAAATCTTATAGTGAGCCACCAACTTCAATATCAAGTCCTAATTTTGGGTTTGATCGTACTAATAGTAATAGTACTACTACTAGTAATAATCAACGAGCCAATACCCAGAATGGTGGATTAAGTCCTGTATCAGAGGTTAAGAAAGAAGAATCAAATACTACTAACGACAATGCTAATAACAATACTAACAACAATACTAATAATACTAATAACAATAACAATGCTGCAGACTTCAATTTGGATGATTTGGGTGATTTAGATGATGAAGATTTAGATCATGAATCGGTTATGCAAGAAGTGGAAGAGCAGTTAAGAAAAAGTGAACAACAACAACAACAGCAGCAGCAACAGCAACAGAATACTAATAAAAATATTAATGACCAGCCCAAACAAAATCAAGAAAATCAAAATAACTCAAATAGTCAAGAGTTTAAAGAATTTAAAGAGTTTAAATTTGACGATTTTGATCTAGGGTTTGGTACTTCATCATCAAATCAACCACCCCAACATGTTCAATCAGCTGCCACAAGCCCAACTCCAAATCAAAATCAAAGTTATCAACAGCATTTTAGACATCATTCACAACCTCCTCAAGCACATTTTTCATTTGATTCACCACCACCATCATCATCATCAACTAGTCCTAATACTAATAATACTAATAATACTAAACCTGCATCCAATTTAAAGCATTCTTTTCAAAATTTTCAATCAAATAATCAACAACAAGAAAGCAAAGATGATGATCTTGATATTGAAATAATGTCAGAAATTAAAGTTAACAACAACAACAATAATAATAATAATAAAGATGATGATGGTGATGTTGTTATGATCGAAAAATCCAATCAAAATCAACAATCAAAGTTACCGCCATCTCAGCCAATCTCAACTTTTCAACCAAAACAATCAAATCAAGCAACTAACAACAATAATTTTCAAAAATATACCCCACCATCACCTGTACCTACTCAACAACAACAACAAAGAGCTAGTGTACCTCAAGTTCAAAATAAATCAATAAATAATGTTCAACAATCAAGATCACATCCATCACCAGCACAAGTTCAACGACAAAAATCATTACCACCAAGTAATAATACTTCAAAGGGTTATAACCGATCCACTTCACCTGCTCAACCAAGTCAATATCCACCAGGTCAGCCAATTAGTCAAATGGGTAAGATTGATGCCAGATGGACTGAACCAAAGACTCCAAAAACTCCAGTAACACCAAAAACTTCAAATGTTGGTAATAATAATAGAACAAATATTCCACAATCAGCTCCACCAAAATCTATGAATAATAATGATACTATAAACATGGAAACTGTTAGACAATTGAAAAAAGATATGATTTCAAAACATACATTATTAACCACTTATACAACATTGAAACAAAGTTTTGCACATGTTTGTAAACAATTAAAAGATGCTAAAGAACAGATTAATAAAAGTGAAAAAAGTAAAAAAGATATGGAATTTGCATTACAAAGAAGAATTGATGAACAAACAAGAATTATTGATTTAAAAAATAAAAATATTAGTGAAAAAGATCGAGTTTTAAATGAAAAGAATCAAGCTTTAATTAAAAGAGATGAATCAATTAAAGAAAAAGATTTATTAATTGAAGAAAAAGATGGATTACTTAATATAAAAAATCGAACAATTAATCAAAAAAATAGTATTATTAGTGATAAAGATTCAAAAATTTCTGAATTTGAAGAAAAAATTAAATTATTACAAAATCAATTAGATGAACAAATTCAAAAGAATAAAGATTTAGAATCAAAGCATATGAATGAGGATACTAACAACAATAACAATCATAATAAAGAATTTGATTTTGAAAATAAAGATTCTGCTAATAATGATGGTGATATCTCAATGAAAGATGATGATTTCGATTTATCACAATTTGATACAAAAGATTTAGACTTTGATGAAAATCATAATGGTGAATTAGATTTTTCAATGTCATTACCAGATCATAATGATTCAACAAAAAATAATGATAATCATGAACATGCAAAACATATTGATTTTTCAAATAATAAAGATTCATCTAATGATAATCATTCTCATTTTGATTTTTCATTAAATGATAATAAAAATGATCAATCGAAAGATTTAACTTTTGAAATTGATAGTTCTAATAATCATAATAATAATAATAACACCAATATTGATTCACAATTTGATAAGGATACTACCGCTAACGATACTGATACTAATACTAATAATCAATCTCCAACAAAATCACCTACTCCATCAACTGCATTAAAACCTACTAATGATGATAAGCATGATACTGAAATTTTCGGTACACTAAATGATAACAACAATACTAATAATAATAACCACCCACAAGAAAACCAATCAATACAAGACAATAATAATTATAATGAAAATATTAGCCATGTTGATTGAAATACTGAATTGAATGTTTAAAAAAAAAAAAAAGATTGAAAAGAAATTATTTATAGAATTTATTGTATATATAAAATATTTAAAAAAGAAAAAATTATTTGCATTTTTTTATGTTATTGAATTTGACCCCCAAAAACAACCAATTTGCATTATTATAATTGGAAGTACTGCAATCTACTAACTTGGATATTACTTATAGTAATTTGTAAACAAAGTAACCTCAATTCATTTAGAATTTTGAGGCTCCCAATTTTTTTTCAAGTTGTGTGTAATTAACTTTGATCGGATTATGGAGATTGCCGATCTTTAAATCTCATCGGTCAAAAATTTTTTGCTGTGGAAACAAAGCCCATTAAACATCTGAGCTCTATATATACAAGTGAAATTGTACATGCGGCTTTTTCTTTGTTCACGTGCTGTAATGAAAAATTTAGAGTTTTTTAAAGCGCTATTAACCGTTAGAAGACACTACTTGGAGCAACTTTATGCAAATTCAGTTTAATAGTGTCAGTTAGACATAGACTTTTTTTTTTTTCTTTTCATTTATTTTAAAGTTATTAAGTTCTAACTAAGAGAAGTTTATCCAACCCTATTCACTATAGCTCGTATATATTGTTCAAAAAAGACACTGGTTATAATGCATTATAATATTTTGACAACAATAATACTGATATGCATGATCAACATGGTATCTGCAAGTTCGAAACGATACCTGCTTGAAATTAAAGATTTTAATACATTTATTGAACCAAAACAAATATCACCATTAGGAGAGATGGTAGCAGAAGTTGTTGCATTACCACCTCCAATTCCTTATACAATCGATAATAAATTTATAGCAAGAATGGGTCAAACTGAATATATTTATGCCAAAATTGCAAAACCAACATCTCAAGTTCCATTTCCTGTATTACAATTTGTTGGGAACGATTTCGAAAAGAATTTAAATTTTAGTGTTATGGATGGTATTTTAGCTAAAGATGGTAATAAAGATGGATTTTATTCTTGTGATCCTGCTAATCATGATGGGTATAGAAAAGCCGTTATTGCTTATTTTAAAGAAGATCCAAAGAATAAAAAATGCCAAAAAATTACAATTATAGCTCATGATTATTGGTACTAAAAAATATAATTTTAAGAAATTCTATTAACTTATTACTTTAAAGTTACTAAATTATAATCTAAGGTTTATGTGGAAAAAAAAAAAAAATTAAATCGACACTAATGTATACTAACATGATCCTGGACATATGCATGCTAAGGTTTATACTAACTAGATTTGGAATTTTTTGTCTAGTTGATTCGAAGAAATGGATAAATGTAAACAAATTGGTTATTATTAATTATTGTGAGTTTTTTTTTTATTAAAATGAATGATATTTTGATTATAAAAGGAGGTAGAATTCCTATCGAAATTTAAGTTTTTTTTATATCATTAATTAATCCAATCTTAATTAATCCAATCTTCTCTTCTACTAATCATCAATCATTAATCACTTTTTTAATAATGTTATTTTCTACTTTAACTTTTTTCATTACTTTAATCACATCAGTATATGCAGCTGGTCAGGGTGTATGGCATTTGAAAGAACGATCAACAAATAAATATGTTACAATTTCAACTGGTGGAGAAAAAGGACCATATTTATCAAATTTATCTTCAACAATTCCAACTTCACCATATGTTTTTAATAATGGAGTTGTATCTTTTACAAGAGGTTCACAATTATTATACGCAAATGTTGGTTCAAATGGTATTATTGAATTTATTGAATCAACTCAAGAAAAAATGGCAAAATCAAATTATAAGTTTGATTACCAAACAAGTTCTGATGGTAAATCTAAAAAATTGATAATTAATAATAATTCTGATATTTATTTATGTGAAAAAAATGGTCAAAAGGTTTTGGGATTTGGTGATAATTGTTCATGTGGTTGTAAAAAAACTACTGTCGATGTTTTATATCCTAGATTATAGACCAAATTTTTATTCTTTAATTTCAATTTTTCCTTATATATATAATTTTTTTAATTAATATTCTGAGGTCCAAGTTATAATTATAATATATATAGTGATTTTATTTTCCATTTAAGCCTCATGCGGCTTTACTGTGTTTGGTAAATTTAAATATCGAATCATTGTATATCAGATCTTCAAACTTTTTAAGACATTCTTATCCATATTTCGAAAAGCTTGTTTTTTTTTTTTTTTCTATTTTCGTGGTGCTGATCATTAACAACGCTAATAGGGTTGTATTTTAACAATATTATTACCACTGTCATCCATAATATACCAAAAAGTAAAACCATTTATTCGGCTAATTTTCGATTAAAGATAAGCTCTAATTATGCAACTTATTAGAATTTAGTATTAAACATTAAGTTTAACCGAATAAATCATCCCATTCTTTGGATGCTTAAACTCCAATTCTAGGAAATTTATGTATACAATTGGTTCGACTAATCCGTATTTTTACAATGATCATTTGAGATATAAAGAATATGGTAACCGATTGCAATAATTAATACATCGATTTAATAGTTCAAGTGGCTAATGTATATAAGTTAAATATATAGACTATAGACTTAGCTAGCTGATAATATCAATTTAAACTAATTACAACACCATGGCATGTATTAGTTACGCATGCCTTCATAATTTGATGGTGACATCAGATGTATATACAGTTTGATTATATATATTAATATTAAAAGGCTCAATAGACCTAATCAAATATAATACATGTTACATATAATATAATTGCTTGATCAAGTTAAGTGAAGAATAGATAATGCTGATATATTATAACAACGATCTAAGTAAATTACGATTAACTTTTAAAAACAAATATAATTGTTGCTCTTTTCTGTTTTTTTCCTCAAAATCAATCAATCAATCAATTAATCAATCGAAAATCTTAAATCTATTATCAAATATATTAAATCATACCAGTAATAAAACTACTGTATGATGATACAAAAACTCATGCATGATGGGGGGTTAACAAATTTGCAATTGTATATCAGATATGTATGCACAAAAATCTCATAAAAAATGTGAAAAAAGCAGGGCTGGGTTTAATACTAACTTAAAGCAGTAATAACGTTCCTTTTAGCGTAGTATATGTAAAAGTAAATATTAATAAAAAAGAGATAAAAAAAAAAAAGCGTTAACTATATATTATCTACAAAGTACGCAAAAACGCTGCGCCTCGTTTTAGAACTAGGATGTCAATTAACCAGTCCCCGGACTCTTTCTAGACTTTTTGCCCAATTTGGTATATCTCGAAGGGTCTGGGAGGTTGAGCCGCGCACCAGGCTGTGACATCTTTTAAAAATACAGCATAGAATATTTTCCTTAATATAGCATAAAGACAAAAAAACGTGCTTGACTCGCACACCCACCTCCCAAACATTCACTACAAACATAACCTCAACGCTAGATGGAGAATTTCAAAGCCCTTTTTCTTACCCATAAGCTCTATTGACTTTTTCCTTGCCTTCCCAACGTACAAAAAAAAAAAAAAATATAATTTTAAACAAAAATCATAATAATAAACAAGGTTCCCTTTATTCTCCAGATTTTATTTTTTTTTTCTTTAAATTTTATTTAACTTCTTAAATTCAACTTTTTTTTATTTTGAAGAATAATAATAAAAAAATAAATAAAATGTCAGAAAGAGATACCCTACTTGGAGGAGGATCAAGTCGACCTCATCATCCAAACAAAACAATTACTGAAAAATGTAGAACAGTTATTTTAGGGTCTTATGTTAACGTTTTATTGGTATTTGTACCTATTGGTATTATTGGTGGTATTTTAGAATGGCCTGCTAAAGTAGTTTTTACAACAAATTTCTTAGCTATTATTCCATTAGCATCATTATTATCTTTTGCAACTGAAGAATTAGCAGTTAAAGTTGGTGAAACTATTGGTGGGTTATTAAATGCAACTTTTGGTAATGCTGTTGAATTAATTGTTTCTATTGTTGCTTTAAGAAAAGGTGAAATTAGAATTGTTCAAGCATCAATGTTGGGTTCAATTTTAAGTAATTTATTATTAGTTTTGGGTTGCTGTTTTATTGCTGGTGGTTATAATCGAATTCAACAAGTTTTTAATCAAACTGTTGCTCAAACTATGAGTAGTTTAATGGCATTAGCTACATCATCATTATTAATTCCAGCTGCATTCCATGCAACTACTGGTCAATCATTTGATGAACATGGTGTTTTGGCATTATCAAGAGGTACATCAATGGTTTTATTAATTATTTATGTTTTGTATTTATATTTCCAATTGAAAACTCATGCTGCTTATTTTGAAGAAGGTGATGCTGAAGCTCAAGCAGCTCCAGTTACTTCAAGTAATACAGCTACTGAACCAGAACATCATGATGAAACTTTAAATACATTTGAATCATTAGGATTATTATTAGCAGTTACAGTTATTGTTGCATTTAGTGCTGAATATTTAGTTGATTCTATTGATACAATTGTTACTCAAACTGGTATGTCAAAAACTTTTATTGGTTTAATTTTAATTCCAATTGTTGGTAATGCAGCAGAACATGTTACAGCTGTTGTTGTTGCTATGAAAGATAAAATGGATTTGGCTATTGGTGTTGCAATTGGTTCATCAATGCAAATTGCATTATTTTTAACTCCATTCTTGGTTATTTTGGGTTGGATTATTGGTCAACCAATGTCATTATATTTCTCAACTTTTGAAACTGCTGTTTTATTTGTTGCTGTCTTTATTACTAATTATTTAGTTTTGGATGGTGAATCTAATTGGTTAGAAGGTGCGATGTTGTTGGGTACTTATATTATTATTGCAATTGCATTTTATTTCTATCCAGAATAAAGTTTTGAATGAATTTTCAAATGAACTTTTCTATATATATTTATAGATCTATTGATAGATTTTTTTTGTGAAAAGAAAACAAAAACAAATATAATCTCTTTTAATTCGTTTCTGTATATATATTTTTTTTTGTTAGTAAGATATGTTGTAGTGCATTGATTATAGTACTAGAGCTATTATAATAAAGGGGGCTTTGCTATTCCACATGTACCAGTGCCGGTACATCTGATATACTATAATTCTGTACCGCCAAGAAGGGTTTTGTATATCATCAATCTCTTGAAATGATATGCAAGTTTTAAGATAAAAATTTCAGCGTGCGGCTTTTCGATTTAGAGCTCGTATAGCAAGGGTTAAGTTTTTCCAAAAAGAAGTATCTATTACAAAATATGTAATATAAATATCAAAAATCAGGATTGGAAAGTCCTTTATTTGGGTTAAGTTTATTTTTTGTTATGATTCGTGATCTTTGTTGAATGAAATTATAAATTAATTACAGGCTTGTATCATAATCATAATGATGCATATGAATAATAAAAACATTGCCAAGAAACGTTTGAGATTGGGATCAAATAAAAAAAATATCATTGAATACCATGGTATTATTTTAAGATAGCCGTGCGGCTTTCCGAAATTTGAGACTGTTTACGTTGAATGTATAATACAAATAAGTTTAACAGATTAATCATACCAAGCATATTACCAGGTAATAAGTAAGCTTATAGAAGTCTGCTACTGTATATTTGAAAGGACCATAAACTCCATCATACCTTACTCTTTAAATTGCACCTACTAAATCAAAATTAATATTAATTGAGGCTGGATCTTCGAAATACCACTAAGTTTTGTGGTATAAATTGGGTCACAGGCCTCTACATCAAGTAATTTGGATGAGCCTGCCATGGTTGATTTAGATATGGTAATATATACAGAGTATATATTATATTTTAATATATTCTAAAGTTTGAGCCTGTTGCAATATTATATGGCTAGTTTAATATATATGAAGCTATAGTCATTGCAACAATAACATACTGTATATACAGTATACTAAAGCTTGCCTAATGGTATAAGTTCTAGATTTGATAAGCTATCTTATAATTAGTATATAATGATTCTATATAGTGAATATATTTATATATGAGCAGTTGAAATATTTAGAATTAATATTGTTGTTACTATAGAGAACTCAGTTTAAATTAATCTGTTTCAAATCTTCAGATTAGGGACTACGAGCGCTTAGACCTACTTGTATTATAATTAATATATATATATATATTATACCTAGGTTACTAATATAAATTTGTAAATTAACCTATAGCTGTTAAGGTCAAGTTTAGAAATTTAAGCTGTGCACTTATGATTTAATTCTTGATTATTTCAATCGATCGATATCGCTATATACACTGTATATGAGAGTTTTAATAGGCCTGTAGTAACTGGGTGTACACTTGTACAATGCATGTACTTACTGCCATGGCGATAGTTCGAGTACTATCTTCTAAGTACTGAAGAACGTCTAAATAAATGATATCATATATATTCTTCATTTAAATTCTCTATATATAGTCTTCTTATATATAAAATATACTAAAGTTGAATTTCCAGGTGTAAGATATGATCACTAATGCATGAGCTCTAGATTTCCACTATAGCTACCAGGTACTGATTAGGTCCTATCAGATTATAATATATATATATATAGCTATAGTACTACGTATATATACTTAATTAATTTAAACAGGCCTACCTAATTATAATTACCATTGTTAACCAATCGATTCTCAATGATTTAAATCTCAACTAATTGACAATTATGATCTCGAGTTGCATGTTAGAATTCTTTAATCTATTTAAATATTGTTACCAGAAGATATATAAGTAACGTAGTACTCTCAAGGACCATTAATAATTTGAAAAAGCTAGCATGACTTTTTTTAGTTAGCACTCAAACTGTGATAATTTTTACTTTCTGTTTTTGAAAGCTTAGCTTGATTATTAATTATAGACCAAAGATGTCAATTTACTGCACATTCAACCTGGATACAGAAGTAATGCCTACAATATTATTAAATCTACTATCAAAAGAATGAAAACATTTTTTAAATATAAATATAAAACAAAAAAGATTTTATTACATTAAATAATTAAATACAAAAAAAACCTTTTTTAAAAAAAGATTCGAATACTAAATCAATTTCATGAAGTTTTATGCATTTATTTTTCTAAAGCATAAGTCAAGTGACATTTACCACAATATTGTCGATCTGGTTGACCTTTACCTTTGTGGTTAGCCATGAAAACTGATGGACCACATTGTGGACATTCTCGTTTCAATCGTTTAATGTTACCTTCTTCATCAACTTGATAGTATGACAAGACAGCCAATTTGACCTTTTTTCTCTTGTGTTTGATCTTTTTTGGGGTTGTATAGACCTTCTTTTTTCTCTTTTTACCACCACCTCTTAATCTTAAGACTAAGTGTAAAGTGGATTCCTTTTGGATGTTATAGTCGGATAAAGTTCGACCATCTTCCAATTGTTTACCAGCGAAAATTAATCGTTGTTGATCTGGAGGAATACCTTCTTTATCTTGAATCTTTGATTTGACATTGTCAATAGTGTCGGATGATTCGACTTCTAAGGTAATAGTTTTACCTGTCAAGGTCTTGACAAAAATTTGCATCTTGTTGTCGAGATGGGAAAATTAGGCGTTCGTCTGCAAAGAAATAAAATGCGTCTTACTTGCGCCTGGTGTTCTGAGGAAAAAAAAAAAAAAGAAGAGTCAAGAGAGTGAAATTTTTATTCAAATTTTGGGTGGTAGTAAAAAAAAAAAATTTTTTTTTTTTTTGGTAGGTGTAGTAATGGCTTAAGCTGTGCTAGGGGAGCGCGTATTTTGGATTTTTTTCCACAACTACCTAATTGGGAAGGTATAAATATAGGGTTAAGTTTCCTAAAACTGAACTATCACGTGGAAAGCTTTTTGTGCGGCTGATTTTAGGGTACGGCTGAGTGGTATACATCAGATATTTTTAACGGTTTTAAATCTTGTCGTAGATACCTATGATGGTAGTTAAAGAAAAGACGGATCAAAAACAAATATATCTTATCAATCTAAAAATTGATATTGTTTAAAATATTATGTGGTGGGTCATCATTTGTTATTGAGTCTTTTTATATTAAAATAATTTACTTATATATTCACATATCCGGATAATCTGGTGTTAAAAAAAAAAAATCGGTATCGGGGATCAGTACCAATGGTAACAGTCCCTACTTATTCTCTTTAAGTACTAGTAAGTTTTTTTTTGGCTGTGGTAAAAAATTTTTATGCACTAAAATTTTTTTTGTGGGTAACACTCTAAAACCACAAAATTCTTCACACAAAAACTCTATATTCTG
>JAJLUL010000163.1:0-47719 GCA_030564325.1 Blastobotrys capitulatus | reverse complement strand
TTCACCACACATACTAATTTTTACGACATTTACGATTAGCCAACGACTGCAAGCAGTTTTGGAGGTAGAAACGTTAGATTTCTACTTGGTTTTTGCTTAATAATAAGTCTCGAACCTCATAATTCGATATATTAGTCCTGTAGCCTCTTTTTTAAGTAGTTATTCGTAACTAATATATTGTAATTGACTGGAAAAAAAAAAATTGAAGCGGTTTTAGCTCAGTTGGGAGAGCGTCAGACTGAAGATCTGAAGGTCCTGTGTTCGATCCACAGAAATCGCAGCTGCTTCATTCAAAGCATATCTTTTTCTTATTTAAAATATAAAGATGTTTGGCTTGATTTTTTTTTGATGAAAAATCGTGTATAATGGCTACTATATGGCTGTACGACTCATGCTGAGCATTTAAGCGATGTAATGATATATACCGAATTATCGGGTCGATGAACCTTAATTTACCTATTATATGGAACCCGGCCGATGTCCCCTGGGTCTTAAGCTTAATTACGTTAGCTATGGGTATAGGTTTATTTAAACTACAGTATACGTAGATAGATAGATGTATTAGTTAATTTTGTATATATATTATATCGAATTCATCAGGTACACGTGGTATCAATATGATACAGCTATAGTATACTAGCTATAGTACACTCCTGGTAATGTGCAACGTAGTACTAGATTGTATTAATTAATTCATATGAAAACTAGAGCTCATATATATGCTAATTAAGCACTAGTTAACCCTATAATTACAAGAAGCCATTGATACATCGATCCTCAAGTATATATCGGATAGAACAACCTGGTATATAATATCAGATGTTTACTATATATTAAATTTCCATTTTTAATATCCATGGGTCCATTAAATTTAAACTACAGTAGATCATGATATTATAAATCAATTGTATCATGGATGCATTGGAAGTATTTTTAACGTTTGATGACATACGAGGCTGAGAATCAAGATGAAATGCCAGTTTGCTAGATTGATCTAGATTACAATAAAATGACGGCTATCAATTCTAGAACAAAAAAACCTACCGGTACCAATATTTAGTCTCTGAATATAAATTTCTTCATGATGATGATATATATTGGAAGCAAGAGCAATCTAACTGGTGCAGCAAACGAATGCGGCGCGCAGCAGCAGGCTACGTACCGGTTGATTTTGCGTGGAATAATTTTTTTTTAAGCTTGTTTTTTTTTTCCCCGTTAATAAAGCTTAAAAAGTGGCGTTCTAAGCCGGTATACGTCATTAAACCACCAGCCTTTTTCCAAAAGGGTTGAAAATAAAAGCTGTTAAATAATATTGAAAAATAATATTATTATAAAAAATCAATTTAGTATAAATACCTCCAATTTTCCTTCAAAATTTTATTTTTCTTTTCTTTCTCTCCTTTTTTTATTATCACAGATATTTATTTATTAATTTTATTATCGATATTTATAAAAACACTTAAAACCTCTACACAAATTAAAACAAAACAATGAGTTCAAATAACAATAACGATTTTTCTTCAACTGTTATGCCAAAAGATGACCATTTACATGGTCAACAAACTTCTCAAGGTGCACCAGGTATTCATATCCCAACCAATGCAAGTGAAATTGATGAATTAAGACAACCAAGAAAAGAAGATGCACAAGCTTTAAATGATCGAATGAAAGCACAAGGACATGGTGCTAAAGCAGCAGTTCATGATTTCCAAGATAAACCAATTGATAAAGCAAAAGAACAATTCAAACAAAAAACAGAAGAAGCAAAAGCTAATTTAAGAGAAAATCAAGGTGATGCAAAAGATATTAAAGAATATAATGAAGGTCAAAAAGGTACTTTGGGTCAACAAGCAATGGCTGGTGTTCAAGAAACTGTTAATCAAGGTCAAGAACATTTAGCAAATGCTGCTGCTGGATTATCAAATGCTGCTGAAACTGTTCGAGATAAATTATCTGGTGGTTCAGGTACTTCAGGTTCATCAGGTTCTGCTTAAATTATTATTGTTATTTTTTAAGAGAGCACATTTTCTAATTTATTTTCAATTTTTTTTATTAACGATTTTTTATGTAGTACTTTTTTTTTATTTATATAGTAATGTTATTTCCAACTTATCTGATGGTGTTCACAGATAAGATAAATCATCAATTGATCAGCAAGGTCATTTTTTTTTTTGTGTTAGTGAATTGTAAATTTTATTGTGGCTCTTTTATTAATAAAAACTTTGATTGTGCCTCCACTCTTAGAGCAGCTTGAACGCCATCTCGGAGGTCGGAACAACTAAGTACTGCTTGAAAAATTTCTAAACACCCAAATCTCTAATTTTTTTTTTTTTTATTTTGAACACCTCAAAAATATAAAAAAGTTTTTGAATCAATCACATATTTATTTATTATAATAAAACTTCACAATGGGATTCGCAGATGAGTTGAAAACCAGAAACTTTAGTATCTATGGCCAATGGTAAGTTCTATTCTAAATACAGCATAATTACTAACAAAATTAAAAAAAGGATTGGTGTTTTATGCATTTTATTATGTATCGCGTTGGGTATTGCAAATATCTTTCATGCCAGTTTAGTTATTATTTTCAGTATTATTTGCATTGTTGAAGGATTAATTATTGTATTTATTGAGATTCCATTTTTATTAAGAATTTGTCCATTAACAGATCGATTTACAACTTTTATTCGAATGTTCAATCAAAATTTACCAAGAGCTGGTGTTTATTTTGTAATGGCTGTTATTCAATATGTTTCATGTGCTGTTCAAGTTACTTCATTACTAGCAGCTGCTATTATGTTAACTATTACTGCCATTTGTTATGGTTTAGCGGCATTAAAACATCAAGAATTTACTGGTAGTTCGACATTAGGTGGTGCAGGTATTGCTCGACAAATTATTTAATTATTGTTTTTTTTTTTTTAAAGTTTTTGATATAGCACACAAATGCAAAACATTTATTTAATTTCTTGACACGTATAATTGTTTCTTAACACGTATAATGGTTTTCTATATTGAATTGTTAGTTTATGTTGGTTTGGCTTTAGGATACATGTGCTCAGAGGGTTTGTTTGTTTGAAGTGAAATCTTGAGCTTGTTAAAAGTGACCTTATTGAGTATGCTTAAAGATACCTTGACACAATTATCTGCACTGGTAATTCATATAAGTTTTGTAAGCTTGTGTGAATTGTTTATATACATGTATACCAGTGTGGTGGTATTAATGTAGAAAAATACTTGATACATGATTTTAACAGTAGTTTTAGATTCATCTAAGATCTGGTTTTTGTATGTCTAAATTTAAGCTATCAGGTAAATGCTATTGATAAATTCATTTCAATGCTTAAAAATATAAGCATCCCATATCGCATGTATACAGTGTACATATAGTCCATTCGTACATACTATCATGTAATACTCTAATGATACTATATAATTTAGCTACTTGGTCATGATGCATACAATGGGTTCAAAGCAGAATATATTCGCGGATATGCATGGCAAATACAGATCATTAATTTTATATAGCGCCATGTCTGATATATAATGTAAAACTACAAGTGCACCTAGCTTAACATCAATATAGTATCCAAGGTTAATTGATCATGAGCAGTAGAGTCTATAGATTGATTAATTGGTTATATAATTAGAAAATTCAGTTTTACGCGTTGATTATAAACCCAGAAATTCGAGATCTTAATCCTAATATTATATAATTTGTCATTGCTAAATTAATTCAAAGGCTGGTTTAAAGTGGTTAACCTAGCAATCTTCCAATTAACGGTGTACACGTTATAATATATAAAATTGTATATTCAACTAATTTTGGTAATTTTGATATATAATCGGATAATCGTTATAAATATATATGATTTTAGCGATGTTTATCAATCTTTCATAAAATCTATAGTAGCCGATACCTGTAGCAGGATTTATAAAATTATTTAAGCAGGCTTGAGTGGGAACCAGCCGTCTTATTATTTTTGAATCATCACTTATGAGTAAAGACTGTTTTATTAGCTGTAAGTAGACAAAATAGCTTAGATTAGCAGAACCAAGCTTGTATGTACAAATTGTACAATCAATTGATATTGTACAGGTGGGTAGATACACATTGTGTTGAGTTATAATTAATCTAATTCAGAGATATTAAAATTTTTGAGATATATATAGTTAACATCAATTTCATTTAACTAACCGTTGCCATAGTGCATTTTATAGTACTTATATATTATAATATAATGAAAAATTATTGGGGCCTTTGTTAAAATATATATTAAATCACGAATATTAACTTTGAAATAAGTTAATGCATATATACCTTCTCTTATATATATACAGTTTTTAACTACTATAGATTCTGTTATTAGTTATACAACCTTTATTGGAAGTCTAAGGCTTCTATGCAGATACAGTTATATATGATCAAAGTCTCATAATGGTTTTTTTTTTCAATAGCAAACAAAAATAAAATGAAAATTTCACCTATTTGAGATCGTTTATTCCGAATAAACTGTTTTTTTTTTTGTTATACATGAACACCAATTTTTTACTCAGTACGTAATTGAAAGATATAGATAAATCTCACCTTAGTTTAATAGTGATCTCAACATAATCTTTCAAGACATGAAAAATATTATAATCGGTTAAAAAAAAAAAAACCGATATCATACCACACTATTTTTATTTTTATTTTTTCAAAACTTCCCGAGAACCCTGATCTAAAAAGCAACAGAAACCGTACAACTTACATGCTTTAAAACCAAT
This sequence comes from Blastobotrys capitulatus, assembly GCA_030564325.1. Classification (NCBI taxonomy): domain Eukaryota; kingdom Fungi; phylum Ascomycota; class Dipodascomycetes; order Dipodascales; family Trichomonascaceae; genus Blastobotrys; species Blastobotrys capitulatus. The sequence goes on along the minus strand of JAJLUL010000163.1, from coordinate 42,952 downwards.
GGTATTAGATTGGTTTAATCTGATATTAGAATAAGCGAAGTCGTATGCATCACCTTTTAATGGTAATTGTATTGTCCAACCACAGTTTATAAAAATTGATCGTGGTTTTGTTTGTTTATGTTTAGTCTAAAAAAACAAATAAACAAATGATAGCTACCAGTAAATTGGGTCGAGTTATTTATTTTTAATTTGTTTCTATCTGGTAACAAATCATGGATACAGCCTGGTCACGTATCGATATATCGTTTCTGTATCGGATTATTCTGTAGCAAAAAAAAAAAAAAAAAGTAGCAAAATTGATCAATCAAATCATGATAGATCTCACTAAAAAATCAATGATGATTTTTTTTTCTCTTGGACCTGGGGAAACTAGAAAAATTTTCACTACACAGTATATAACCCAACCATAATTCATATATTATGTATACTTTATATCTAAGATCAATTTTTTTTATCTCAATATTATTAATTAAATTAATTGTGATTTGAATCATTACGGGTTCCAAAAACCTAACACATGTTTATAAAAGACAACAATAAAAGTTGGAGAAAATTGTATGCGTTGCCAATACTACTGTATATATAACTAAGTAGTAGGCTACTAGCACTGCAGCTGCGCAGTTGTACATGTATCAATTGTTCAACAGTTTAACAGTCCCAAACATATATGTTCAAGAAATTGATAATCATTAAAAAAAAAAAAAAAAAATCGGTCCACCGCCCATGACATTGGAATGTACATGTATTATGTAACTATATCACTTTGATACATTGATCATAAAAATAATTATATATAATTAATTATTCAAATATTATATAATTTTAATAATTTGTAACTTGAAGTATCTAAGAACGCCAATTCATTTACCATGACCTTAAATCTTTTTAACCATTATGATTCATTATAATTTAAAATCCAATAAAGCCGAAAAAAAAAAAAATACCTCGACATCTCTATTGAATAGCTTAGTCTTGTTACTAAATAACCAATTATAGTACCTCAAGCCAATTGAAAAACAACCCAGCTGCTTGTTGCATATTTATAACTACCTTAATATCGATTGCCCATATGATTATGCATAAACCGAACAAAAAAACGCGTATTACAACATAGTAATTGCATATACCTGTATGTACTGTGTACCCGGGAAAGAAGCCCTGAGGATTATTTTTAGAAATCAAGACAGAAAAAAAATTTTGACAAGGGAAAAAAAAAAAATTCCTGTGAGATTTTTTATAGTAAGGTTGTCTCAAGCGGGTGTTAATTGATTTCACCTTATAGACATTTTTTTTTTTTAATGCCGTTCTATTTCTGCTAAAAAAAAAGACTATAATACGATTACATGTATACTGATCACACAAAGAACTTTTTTTTAAACTTACCAACAGTATTTACTCTTAACATTACTATAATCTTCAATATATAAATATTTACAAATAAATTAGAAACTTTATAAATCAATTGGAACAGAAAAAAAAAAACTGAAAAATTTTTAATAATAAATAATTTCATAAATTCATAATAATAAAAAAGAATAGTGTTATATAAAAAAAAAAAAATACTTTCTTTCGGATATCTCAATTCTTTTAATATTACTTAAAAAAAAAAGTATAGACATAAAATAATAAATAAAATATAATGCTAAAATAACATAATAACTATGCATCCAATCCTTCAATAAAAACATTTCTACCACCTTTTTTCATATGAGTTCTTCGATGAGCACGTAAATTATCTGATCTACTAAATCGTCTTTCACAACCTTGAACATCACATTGGAATGGTCTTTCTTCAGTATGAATTTTTGAATGTCTCTTTAAATGTTCCAATCTTCTAAAACTTTTGGCACATAATGGACATTTATGAGGTTTTGCATCAATTGATTTTGGTGGTCTACCAGGACCAGGTCGTCGAACTCTTGTTGGAGTATAAGGACTACCAGTTTGTAAATGAATAGAATGATGAGGTGATGCATGATGATGATGGTGATGATGAATTGTATTTAATTGATGATGGTGTTGTTGTAATGTTGGAGGAGTTGGCATTTGCATCAATGGACCAGGAGGTGCTGTTGATGGAGTAGCCAAATGATTAACTTGTGAAGGTGTATTAGTAACAGGTAATTGTTGTGGTTGTGAACTTGTTTGTAATAAAGGTTGTTGTTGTTGTTGCATTGCAGCTCGTAATGCATAATCAGCTGCAATTTGTGCTGGAGTTTTTGATTGATCATTACTAGAAAAATCATTTGCAGATGATGTTGAAGGTGGAGAAAAATATGATGATGATGAACAAGGTTGTGACATTGGAGATGCTGGTAATGAATGATTATTTAACCCAATTGGAGTTGATAAATTTGAAGGATTAATATTAGTATTTAATTTTGGAGTACTATTACTATTATTAGTTAAATATGCAGGTGGTGAATAAAAAGGATTTCCAGTGCTACTAGAATGAGAATGATGATGAGAAACTGGGCCCATATCACTAATTGAGTGATGCATTGCTAAAGATTTTGGAGTTTCAAAATCCAATTTAACAGCCGGTTGTAATTGTTGAGTTGGTTGGTTAGTAGTACTAGTAGTATTTGGAGTAGATGGAGTCATAAATGGCATATAATTGTTATAATAATTGGTATTTAATGGAGCATGACTATTAGCTCTTGATGAATTGGTTGAAGTAGTAGAAGATGGAGTTAATAATCCAATATCATCATCTTCATAAGTATTAGTATTAAAAACATGAGGAGTAGAATATGATTTTCTTGGTCTTGTATTTGTATAAGTAGTTGGAGTTGCTAAAATATCAGTACTATCAAAATAACATAATGTATGAGATCGATCCATTTTTGTACCAAATACATCATCTTGATAACATGCTGCAGCAGCTGCTGCTGCAATAAAATCATTTGCTTGTGGCATAGTAGTAGCATTAGCAGTAGAATTTGGTGATATTGAATTAGCAGACATATCAATAAAGTCATCCATTGAATAATATTGTGGAGTGGACATTGTCCGTCGTAATGATTGTGCTTCAAAATCCATTGTTTTCTTTTGTTGTTGATTTCTTTTTTAATTTATCAATTGAGCCTGCTCTATTGATATTTTTTATGAGGTTAGTAAAAATTGTCGTGAATGATTTAATTTTAGAAGGGGTTTTTTTTTTCTTTTGGATTAATTTGTTAGTGAATGAATTGTCGGTTAGTAAATTTAATGAATGTCGATTTTGTCTATTGAATAAATTGTTCGAATTGATTGGAATGTTCAAAAAGGAGAATAATTATTGTAATCAATATTTCAAAGGGATGTTTTGTTGATGGATGGAATTTATTGATATCCTTTTTTTTTTTTTTCAAAAATACTTTTCAATGTTCAAGATGAATGAATAAAGGGTTGATGAATAGAAAAAATGAAAGGATTGAACTTTTTCAAACTAATAGTGAAAAGAGAAAGGGTAAGAAAAAAAAAAATTAGAAAAACCTAATGAAGGGGACGTCGAGGAGTTTATAAATGAAATTTTTCGATGGTGAATGCTTTTTTTTTTTTTTTTTTATTTCCAAATTTTGTCTACTATTAGACTGTACTTTTTATTTTTTTAAAATAATAAATAATAAAAAAAAGTAATAAATAAAATTTAAAGTTTAAAGAAAAAACACACATCTTTTTTTTTTTTTTTTTTCACACTGTGTTAGGCATTACCAAAAACTGTTAATAAGCCTTTTTTATTACTTACATGTTAAGTACAGTATAAATAATAGATTGTAGATAAAAAGAAATAATCTTGAAAAACCAAAATAAAAAAAAAAAACAAATTATGGTTGTCTTTAAATGAGCCCTAAAAGGGTGTTTGGTTCAGATTTCGATCTGGATATAGTAAAAAGTGAAAAAAGCAAATAAACTTTCTTTGATGTTTGAGTTGTCAAAAAAAAAAAAAAAAAAAAAAAAAAAAAAAAAAAAAAAAAAAAAAAAAAAAAAAAAAAAAAAAAAAAAAAAAAAAAAAAAAAAAAAAAAAAAAAGGACGATCGCCAAAAAGTAATAATGAAATACAGTAGACTAATCATAATTAATAATGTATTAAGAAATCTTAACAATTGTAAATGGATGAAGGTTTTTATGCTTTAGAAAGAGAGGAAACAACAAACAATAAAAATAATAACAATAGTGTACTTGAAAAAGAAAAAAAAAAAATTGCAGCCTAGGCTAAAAGCTCATTAGTTACATAAATACACAATTATTATACCGGTACTAGTCTACGATGTCTTTTTTAATACCCTGCAGGTTCCAAGATCTGGAGAAGTTATACATGTAATACAGCACAATTAAATTTTTATACGGTTTCTTCATTTAAAGAAAAATTAATATCCATGAAAAAAAATGATAAAGGAAAGAAAAAAAAGGTGATGCATGATGAAGCTGTACAATGATAGGCTTTATACTCACACACCTTGTGCTGCATTACTTTAGAAAGATAAATTTACGCTGTATTGACAGGTTTTAATTTAATCTGTGCATATAATAAAATAAAAACACGTCGAATTTGTCAAAATATAGTAATTTTACTGCACCGTATTATATTTTTTAATACACTTTCAACATCCATCCATCTGTACAAATTGTCCATTATATAAAACTTAGCAATAGTGAATACATGTATAAAAATAAGATGGTGTGGTTGTATGGAAAAACCCATTGGTTAGTTCTACTATAATTGTGCAATACGGTAACTCATCTATTAATAGGATTAATAGTTGCATGTTGACAATAATTATAGAAAAAATATTGTGGTTTAGGGTAAAAAAAAAAAAAATAACCTCCGACGCGTCTTTAAGCTGATGAAAATTTGTTCAAGCGGTTGTTAGAATTTTGAAAAAAAAAAATTTTGTCTTTTTGGTGGTGTACAAAAACAGCAAAAAGAAACGTGACAAAATCACGTTGCTTTTTTCTTTTCAGTAATACGTAAGGCTGATTATGTAACACCTTTTTTTTTTTCCTTTATGATAGATCGTAAGATCAAAAAATTATAGATCAAGTTTTTGAGAGCTGCTTGACTCTATTACCTGGTTACTAAGTGATAGCTTACAATATAATATAAGATGGACAGTCAATAATTCCGAGTTGCAACATTTTAAAGCATCATATGTATATTATAATTTGTAGAAAGTCTATTAGAAGATTCGAAGATTATACACATCTGTGAACAGTGTATGAATTCGGATCTGATTATAATTGGGCTTTTTATTCTTACAATTGGTTACAGTAATACCAAAGAGAACTTAGTTATATTAAAAGTATATATACTTTGAGCTTATTTTATTCTTAGATATACTTGAACTGATTGAGCCTCTGTTTACATTTGAACAAATTGGATGATTAATCATAAATAAATGATTATAATTGTTACAATTAAATCAATCAATAAACATCAACGGGTGAAGAGAAGTAAAAAAAGTTTGGTAAAAAGCGCAAATTTTATTTGGTAAAGAGCCAATAAAGAGGGAACTGTATAAAGTATACTTGAGCCAATTGGAGCTATTTATTACAGCTTGTGTTATTATAATTGAGTTAAATATACGTGTATAGAAGTTTTGTCCATTAATTTGGATCTCAATCTTAATATATTATCGTATTTTCACTCTAAGATTATAAATTAAGTCTATGAATTACTGATCTGAGTATTATCCAGACACACTTGGGGTGTACTTCTGTTACAATTGCCTTGGTAGGAACATTAATCTGGTATCCAAAATCAGAAATAATAACACCGATAAGTTATAAGATAACAATATTGAATTTGAAGCAATCTTAAATTAACATTTAAATATAATTAAACCTGCTGTGATATTATATTGATCTCTTTTTTAAAAGAGTTAATTGGTTGAAATATCTTATACTATTACTTAATTGTAGGAAAAAAAGTACAAATTAATTGAGATCATGATTGATCACAAAGGATTATATTATATCATGCATAGAATTATAGGATGATAGAAAGTTGTTTTATAAACTGTTAAATTCACTTAAGCTTATAGTCTGTCTAAGCTTCATGAATGATCCTAAATCAGATCGGTGATTGTAAAATTTACTTAAGTTTCAAGCTGGTCGGAGGTGGTCGGGCTATGACGTTTAAGCCCTACTAAGCCCTCCACCACATTAACCATCATTGATCAATTAGTTACCATAGTTTCGTGTTTTTTTTTTTATATATTTATCTTTCGATCCAATTTATATTTCAAGTTAAACCAAAATTTATAACCTTATAAATAATAAGACTACTTTTAAGTTGCTATAAATCAAGATTAGTTATATTTTAATAATTATACTTTATTTTTTTTTCCTCTTGAAATCTTATTAACAGGTCTCGATTATTATATAATGTCTATAGTTTGATAGTCTTTTCTTCATGGATACCAAAGAAATCCATGTTAAGTCTACGAACACCAGATACTATAATCCGATTTTTTTTTTAAAAAAGCAGTTCCTGTTGTTAATCTACTTTTTTTTTTTCAAGGGTTTGAAAACATATATTAAATCAATTATTTCAAAATTATTGATGCTATCCTTATGAACATTGATTCACCTTTATTCTTTAATATCGATCCTATCAAATTAAGGAAAACATACATCCGGACTTTAAATCCGAAATGTGCTTGAAAAAAAAAGGATGTCTTATCAGAACACAGGGTGTATCTCTTTTATTTTGATAATGTATATAATATTAAATTGTGATATCAATTGGTTTACTATAATATATACTGGTACACCCTGACAGGTAATATTTTTTTATCTTGATTAATTGAATAACAAAAAAAGCTGACCCTGTTCTCTTGACAGTGTCTGTAAGCGTTAACAAGCAGAACTACTTAAATCAATAGCATCCGGCAAATACCTAATTCGTCGTTTTATTTATGTTGATACTTGATTAAAAAAAAAAAAGAAAGAAAGAAGCCGCGTGGAAAAAAAAAAAACTTGAAGCGCGATTTTTTTTTTCTTCCTCTTGTTCTCATCACTAATAGGTGAATCACCAGCTGCAAAATGGTGGCAGCTTTTTTCAAAATTTCCAAGGTCTTGAAGTTTTTTTGCTGGAGGAAAGCAAAAAAAGACAAGAAAAGAAAAAAAACCTAATCTTGAAACGCTTTTTCTTTTAAAAGTCTGTGAATAAATTTATTATGCGACACTAACTGAACGCTTTTAAAGACATAAGCAGCTGGGATGTTGTTACTCACTACAAGTATACTAGTATTCTGATTTAGATTCTACTACCAGTACTTCATGAGTGTTGATGATGGGACAACACCAAATGCATGTATCTGATAAAGACTTAGCTTTTTTTCCTTTCTCTTTTCTTCACAATAACCTGCTTCTGTAATTTAAACATCTTGTACCATCAATGTACCATCTTCTTTTATATTAAAGATTGGACAAATACGTTTCTTTTCCGCACCAGTTGACTGATTTTTGTACCTTAGAACACCTGCCAAAAGTGGTCAAATCAAAATCAATCTACCAGGTAAATATCATCCACTTTACGAAACCGAATGTTCTGATGATATAAATTTAAGCTAATGCACTTTTTTACAAGCTTAATTTTTTTTTAAAATAGTTTCGCTCAAGCTTAAATAGATTCGAGGAAGTAAAAAAAAAAAAAAAAACGTTATTTATAAATTTTGCAATGAGACACACAACCCACAAATTTATCGATATCTTTTCAGTACTATAGTCTAGTACTGTAGCTGTAACAAAGTTTTTCTCATTAACGACTGTTATTTTTTCAGTATATTATCTATTCGAGAGAAAAGTTAAAGTGTAATATTAGTCTTTTTACAAAAAATTAGGCTCATTAATAAAAGCGAGAGAGGTTAAAAAAAAAAATTATATTCTTTATGAAAAAGATTATTTCTAAGTTTAGACACCAAGTTACTAATTCAAGAATATTGATTCACCAACCATAATTTTTTTATATACACTAAAACTGTAAGTGGGGCTGGTTAAAGTAAACTCAGGCTTGTATCCGGATACATGTGTATACTTGTACAATTGTACTTAAGAATTAAGGTTTGAGTATACATAGAGCTTATGTAACAAGCCTAATTTATCAGCCCTCGACTTTTTTGTCTTGTTGACTTCAAGGTGTATACATATATATAGATTTAAATTATGTATATAGTGCAAAGTTTTAGACATTTAAATGGGCTGAATATACAGTATATATAAAATTGGTATAGAGCAGTTTATATCTATATTTGTGCTAGCTACTGTACTGGTATTTTACTTTTGTGCTCTGCTTGAATTTATTGATATCGATTGGTTACAAGTAAGTTTTATTTTTGTTAATAGTATCCAGGTTTTAAAAAGTTTAAACTTTAGGATCATATAACTGTAGCTACTAGTAATATTTGTAGTGTTTAGTTTCAATTACAGATTCGAATGAAAATAAAAATAACAATGGTACTCAAAGTACAGTCAAATAGTTGTACCATATAATTATGGATAATTGAATTGGGCCATGGTAAAAAATATTTTTAATACCATATATAGAAAAGGTAAACGAGGAAATTGTAACCTGAATTGAAATTACAATCAATTGTACAGGCTTTTAAAGTGTTCAATTATTATAATACAATATAGAAAACTAACTTATAATTATTATGATAAAAAATCTTGTTAAACGAACGCCTTAACACCTGACAATAGCTAGATTATATAATGTTCATAGACAAGCGTTTTACTACAGTAGTCTTATGAATATATTTTCGAAAGAGACATTGATATCGAATAATTAAGTGAATTCTTACTAATAAAATATTATTTTATTTATATACTGTATACTATTGAAAGCTTTACATCTAATATATAATTATTGATATATTTTATTCAACAATCTTATCCAGAGATTTTAATAATCCTTTTGAAAATTTTTTGGCTGCATCTTTAAATTTTTTTTTTCCTGGTATAAAATATAATTTATTTACTGTAATAATAATTTTTATTTTTTATCCAAGCTGAAAGATTTTTTATTTTATTTTATTTTCTTACTTTTCCAAGAGATGTAAAGGAATATCAATTTAAGCGAGCTTAGTACATCAATATTGATTGACCAATATTATAATGCACCTTCATCAAAAAAGATTGTAAAATACTACAAGTACCGGGTAATTCCTTTAAATATCCGATATATAAAAGCTAATTAATATTGGTTATCGATGGATATATAGTTTTGAATATATAACCTGGATATCTCTGCAGAAAAGTGGACAACATTTTCATGATTTTTTATAATATTGTCAATCATCCATCCATCGATAATTTTTTTCAACCATCCAATGAGCATGGTAATATTAAAGGATATCATTTGCTTATGTAATTGATTAATATCTTGATATATGGTTTACTAGGATACCATCATTTTGAATATCAATGGTTATATGTACATCTATTATACTACCATAGACCTAATAAAGGTAGATTTTAAGATTATTCGCTTAGCCAGGCTTAAGTTCAGAGTAAAATGATCATAGATGATGATCAGTGTATATATAATAAAATACGGTCTCTCGGTCTGGTTTTATTGAAAGAAAGACCTGAGTCCCACACTTCTTTAATAGAGTTAGCATGAATTTCAATAAAGGCTTACATTATTACATGTATCACTGGGATTTTTGAGTACGTTATTTATAACCAGTATACATGGAAGCTAGCTCATTACATTATGCATAAGCTACTATGGATACAGCACATGGTATAGCAGGCGAATTTCTAAATAATAACTGCAGGCAACTCAGGTACGTACCTGGTAGTACATACTGACACTGTGTAACTTGTAATAGCCTTTTTTATATCCATCTCTGAGCTATAATCATTGATTATAAAGAAGTTAATTACGACCATATATTATATTATTTCAAAATCGAGATAATTTATTAGATAATAGCAAGATTACGTACATCATCAATTTATAATTATACATACAATATATGCAGCACAATATAATGTAATCGTATAATGGAGGTATACATGTATATGATCTATAGCACAAGCGATTGTAATATTAGTCGCTATAGTATCACAAGTTTTTCATTGAAACCAAGGTTATAAGCGGAAAAATCTATTATTTCGACGTTACTTTACAGACTGCAAAAATATATTCATTGTAGAAGCCAATATGATTAGCTTTTAATATCTATATATTAAATATACATTGGCTGAGTATGTCTATACTAATAAATTGTCTCATCATTAAATCTTGTAAATTTTTGGTGATTTCAGAATATCAAGGAGGTGTATAATATTTTGATTCCCAAGATGATGGTATTTTAATAAAATTTCAAGCTGGCTTTTCAAAGCCGCTATCCAAAAAAAAAAAAAAAAGAGACGCGTCGACCGGCCGGTAGAAAAATACAGCAGCATTAGATTACAACCGCCCGTTTTGTTTTTTATACTTAACACGGTGAGATTTTTTTTTATATCCTATTTATCTAATGCTTATCGGTTTCCAAATCAATGGATATTGGATGTGGGTTATGCTTTTGTATTATCTCCAAAAACGTTTATATATAATGGTTCTTTACCATTAGATTGTACACAAAGATAGATAAAATAGATGTATTACAATAAGTTATCGATATCATAAGACCATTTTTTTTCATAAATGAGATTTTGAATCAATTCTTTAATGATAAGTGCAGTAGCCTATTATAATAGAGCCATATACCTTAACTATGGTTCATTTTAATCTGAATATCAAATTATAATATAATAGACAAGATTCTATTATACATTTAATATGCAAGCAAACTAATTTATCTGATCTTTTATAGAAATATATTACATGTATGTGATCATTGTCATAATACGAAAGTTCAATTATGTACAATTGAAATATTGGTTTAGTGCGTAAATTCTAGTATACATTCATTATATTGATAGCTTAATCAGGATAGTGGACCCATAATCACCATCGAACTATAATATAGACTGCCAGTGTTCAAACACACTCATTATTAAATTTGATTATAATTATAAACCTTGACAGATTTAATGGGGATGAAGCGAACATCAATTGATCGCGAGTTTTGGTTGATCTCTGTATAAACTTATAGGATTACCTTTTTTGTTTAAGCAGATATCAATTTAAGATTACATGTATAAGTTTGAAATGATTTAGATATGTATTAATATACATGTATTTATTTATAAACTCCTTTAAGGGCTGTTCTCCAGGTTCCCGCTACATATCATAAACTCTATTACTCTTAACAATTGGAGTTCCTAGGGTTTAATTGCAAGGAATCAAATTTAATTGGGGGCCAGATTCTGTTAGGATTCTATCCATAGTGATTGTATATATTGAATTGGTTTAGTTTAACAAATGTATAATAGATCGAGGTTGTTGTTAGTGTTTAAACTTTATATGGTACGTCACTATATATGTATACAGTGTACAAGTACAAGCTGGTTTTAGAGAAACGATTCAGATCCAGTTTAAACTATTCAAAGTAGAAGTGTACATACTAAAAAAACCAATCTGAATAACTGGGGCTACATACCAACTTCAAAAATATCATATGAAATTACTACAGTAGTATTTCTCAACAAAAAAAGACAAATAGCCTAGTAAAACATCTTTAACAATGAGTAATGTGCAATACTTTAAAAAGAAACTGTTTTTTTCTTAATTACACTAACAAAAAATTATCACCGAGAAAGATCGACTCTTTCGGATCTAAAGAACAATTAATGATTTTATCACTGAAATTCCCCCTTCTCTGATATGTATATTTTTTCAATTCAAGCACTAAATTACGGTTCTTTATTAAAAAAAAATCCAGAATAAGATTTTGTTCTCGAATGTCATTTCTCCTAAGGAACAAATTTTTTTTTTTCTATTCATGCAATGCAAAGTGCTTGTATTATTATAAGAAACAGTGATATATCTTTTTCAATATAAACCCACGATTGTATAGTGTAATTTTTTATTCTTAATTAAATGAATTAAAAGCAAGATTTATATGTACAATATCCAAAATTGTTACTGAAGTGATGAGAAGTTACACTTTAAGTGGTGTGTAGTTAAACAACCTTGAAGATCTGGTTATTAAAAAATCATGTATAATTACTATTGAAGAACCCTGCATCTTTTTTCTAATCATCAATTGGTAATTATTGACTAAAGGTGGAGAAAAAAAAAAATGATGATTGAAATTTTCTTAGAGGGCTTTGAAAGTTTTGAAAGGCGGAATTGAGATTTTAAATATATAAGCGGCTTTTTGAGCACCGTAAATTGAAAATTAAAACGCGATCCGCGTACAACACTTGTTACGATTTAAAGATTTAATTTCTACAGATCGGGATTTCATATACGTTGATCACAATCTTACGATCCCACGATTTCACTTATACGATGATCGATCTACAGCCAGTGCAGTCTTCTTTTTTTTTTCTTTTCATTTCAAATTTTAGAAGCCTATGATTTGTATACGTAAATTGTAAAATAAATCCGATTTCTCGATTTAATGCATTAGTTTGCTCATTGCAGATCATTTAAACAAAATGTTACAAGGATTAAAAGTGGTATCCATTTGATTCATCAATAAATTTCATAAAATGCAGTTACAGCGCTTCACAATAAACCCGAGTTCTACAAATGTACTTTATCAATTAATTACAGTAACCGCAGGTGATGACATTGTTACGTATAAAAAGCTTGCATCATCACTAACTATAGATAAATTATTATGGATACCAAGTGTGTAGTCGTTCCTGTAATTGTTAGATCTCATCCATCCGATTGTTACTGTACATGAATAATATACTGTATACAATACCTGGTTGATTGATATTACCTTAACAGATAGTTGTATAATTAATGTATTATCCAATTGTTCCCAAATATGCAATTAGTGAGCTTCTATACATGAATCGAACTAGGATTATGGAAGAAAGTTCTTTTAGGAACACTTAAAAGCTGTATCTCCAGCTTAACGTCGGAACTCCCGCTTTAACTCCATTAAAGCTTTGTTAAATAGTTCAAGCTTGGATAAGATATCATTCTTTTTTTGTTTTCACCCAGGGGTCAGCTTATTTTCAAAAGCCGATTTCAATTTTTCATTGCTTATAGCACTAAGCTAGTAGTTTTTCCAGTTCATTAAGTAACGCATGAAAGAAAAGAAGGTTTTTAATTTTTCAATGAAAAAGAAATAAAGCTTTTAATTATTGCCATAGTAGCGATAATTTTGTAAATTGAATTAAATAAAATTATTAATTTTGTAAGCCTATCACAATGAAATTTTTTGAATAATTGTGCTCAGTAAAATTTTAAATCATTTTAACTATATTTTTTAATACAGGAACTCTTAGTAACATAATATAAGCTACCATTTCTGCAGTGTTAATAGCTTTTCTGGTTGTTATAGACTACTAGTAACAGGACATCACTGTGGACAAAGTTTTAAGTGAAGGAGTCCTAATATATTATTATCTAAATGTTGTAATCTAGCTAAGGGGGTTTATTAAGATCTAAGTTAATTATCATTTATTTTAAGATCTAAAAAATATATAAATCAAATATTATTTCACTTTGAAAAAGGACTATCGATACAAGATAAATCAGAACTCTCGACAATGATTTTTTTGGTTCTGACTTACAGTTACTATTAGCAGACCAGTAGTTTAAAAAAAAAAATATTTGATTAACGTTATCATTAAGATAACTGAAACTAAATAGGGGATGGATTCAAAAATCCTTGAAATATTTCATTTCTGTATCAGTTGGTATACCATTATAACACATTTAATAAAGTTACTCTAAGATTAAGGACATTGTACTTTTTCGTGAAAAAATAGCTATCTATCTGGATCTTCAGCATTACATTACAGATGTCAGAATTTAATAATAACTAAGCAGTATATACTGACTTATACTTAGTTTGAATGCATGAGTGCATATATTATGTACTATATATTTGATATTGTACAGGTATATCAAAAGAAATTTTTGATGTTGCACTTTTCTTTTCACAATAATTTAGCCATATTGTACTGGGTGGGCTTTTTCCATTTATTTTCTCTTGTTCCTTACTTGTACATTTGTAAATCAAAAATCTTAGTTTTATAATAATATTATTTATCGTATGTTGAGTACTTAATAACATTGTGTAGTTTAAAATTCCATAATACTTAGTATACTTAAAGCTGAAGGTATACTTCCTGTAATTCTACATTCCTCTTGATAAAAAAGAAAGATGTATGATTAAAGTATGGAAAAATAAAAAGTCTTATACATAAGTAATTCACAACTTGTTTCTGATTCTCACATACATTTATAGTATTCACATTTAAAAAAATAATTGGCTAAATTCATTATAAAATATTAAAATGGTCTCTCTGCCGGTATATATGAAATAACTCACATGTACTATCTTCAGAAGTACATTGTACATTGAATCAAAAGCATCAAGATTAGTTTTAGATTTTATTTTTCATTATATATAGTACATATACCAATGATACCCTTTTTTTTTCCCGCTTAGACACAATACATGTGTTCATGCATGAACTCAAACAATTACAGAACTACTAATTCGATTAACTGTGATACTTGCTGTTATACAGTACTATAATACTTAAATAGAATAAATTTAGCTTTAATTGAGTATACAATTAATATTAGGTATAGTATTGATAACTTTACTCATCAGTCAAGTTACACCAATAGTTAATCCCTTGAAAAAAATTTCAATCTGAACTCAAGTTTATTCATATCCAAGATTCCATTGTACCGATTCACTCATGTCTATCAATTTCAAGAGACAGTATTGAAGATTTCTGAAAAGTTTTTACTCAAATCAAACTCACACTTAGATCTAACATGTAGAAAGAAAAAACAAAAACTGATATCAAACGTTACTATGGTAGGGTTGACAGATTTTGTATACCTGGGTAATCAGCTTAGATATATATAATAAAAATTATAACAAAACTTTATGAGAAACCTGAACCCCTCAAAAAAAACAAACAAAAAAAAAAAAAATTAAAAATAAAAAACAAGCTAAGAAATAATCTGGGTCAAACCCATGTGAACGTACTTGAACCTTCTTTTTCCTCTTACTCCGATAATTTTTCAAGTTTTGAGAAAAATATATGTTCCATTTACTTTTCAAATGTTTACATAATAAAGATATAAAATCAATTGGTCGACACATTATTGATTATCGTGTCATTAAATGTGATTGATTAAGTGATTGATTTTTTTTGTTACTTTCGATATATAGAGAGCTGTTGGTTTTATTTAAAACATTGATTTGGTTGAAACCTAAGGAGTCAACCTTTTTTTTTCCAATCAACTAATAAGTTACATTTCGAAAAACTATGTTACGTTATCTTCAATAAATTGTGCTACAATTTATAAAATATGTAAGAAAGATATCAATCAATTGAGGCTAATATAGACGTAGGTTATGCAAATCATTAAAATAGTTACAATCGATTGAACTTGCAAGTTGTATAATTATATAGTATAGCCAAATGATATCAAGCACAGATGTGTGCACTTGGAAATTGCGTTTATGAAAACTTGAATTATATCTACGGCTTCCTTATGTTTTAACCTTAGGGAAGGGAGTTAAATTTCTGTAGCCTAGATAATTCACAAATTATTATTTGTTTTTTTAAAAAGACAAATATATATAATTTTTAGGGAAAAGTAAGCTATTGTTTTGGAAATTACCAGGACGACTCTTTTCTGAGAAGAGAAGATACACTTTTTCCCTGAGAATATTCATACCAATGGCAGTTTTATCAATTTAAAGGCCTGAGAAAAAACACATATATTGTCAAAAGAAGTAAAAAACTAAGTTTCCCTCTGATTGTAAATGTTCGAGGTTGATTTAAAAAGTTATGCTGTTATTGAAGTTTTTATGCCTTCTAATTAAGCTTTACGGTTGTTATTGTGATAATATAATGAAAGTGTTACTTTTTTAGTTGCACTGACCTGACTATTTTTGGGTACATATAACACAGTTAGTATTAGAAATTTTTTTTTTATATTAGATTCTAAGACTAAAGGTTCTAAACTCCAATTTACTTTATATAAAGTTTAAGATTTTTCATGCTGTACATTATTTTAAGAAAAAAGGGGGGAAAAGAGAAACTTTCAAAGGTTCAAGAAGAAGTAAGTGTAAACTCAGAAACTGCAAAATTAAACTAAGACATAAAAGTGCTCAGATTCAAATTTAGTCAATTCAGTCACCGCTCTACGGTTATGCTATTAGTATACAAGCAAAATAAAGAGAGAGAGAGAAAAAGTGCTCAATTGATTCATTATAATTTTTAAGTATACAAACTATTTTTAATTAATAAATATAGAGTTATAAACGGACAAGATGGTTTTTCACTTTAATGCAAGGACTTTTATAAGATAGTTTCAACGTTTTTTTTTTTTTTTTTTTTTTTTCTTGGAGTATTCAAGTCTGGTTTAAGTAAAAAAGGTTGGTTTGATTGAACAAAAAAAAAAAGAAGGGTGTATATCTTCAAGACATTTCAGCATAAAGAGAGAAGGAAGAAAAATTCCAATGTATGTACCAAACATGTATTTTGGTTTATTAACCTTTCAATTGGTTGTTGTGTTATTATTATTATAAGTATACAATGCGGAACCGTCAAAAAAGAAAGAAAAAAAAATATTAATAGGCAATATTCTCATATATATACTAACATAGTCAATTTGATTTTTATTAAAAATTATTCATCATTTTTATTTAGGTACAGTTAGTTACCTTGAAGATGAATATTTAAAATATAATTATATCTAAGATATTATTAATTTGTACCCTGTTTAGATTTTTAATATATTTCAAGTATATCTAACGTATCCGTAGAAATTATAAGCACGAAAAAAACGGTTGAAACTAAGGGTACGTACTTTAAAACTACAACATGTACCACTCACCTTAAATATTTATCACCGGCATCCGGAAGTTTGTTTACTAAATGGTTCAAATTACAACAATTATTCATCATCCTCAGTCCGGGTTAGTAAGTAACAATAACTATGGTTACCTGATACTCAATTGCCGCAATTCCTTAACCTTTGAAATCTATGATTCTAAATTGCCATTCAATTTCTTTACCCTTGGTCTATAATTGTCAATTTTATATACTTCTCAATTAATTGTGAATTACACCAAATTGACCCAGTTCCCCATTGAAGTAAATACTGGACTATTAATGAAGCAATTTTAGTCTCTATTATCTTAGTTTATATATATACAATAGACTCATTCAAAGGATTAAGTTATTTATTATTCGGTTAAATAACGATCAACCATTATAAGCTTAGATTAATTAGTTTAAAATATTACCTATACAATATAGACTCTTGACTAATTAATTAGTAGTATGTATCTAGGCATTTTAATATTGACCTATATACCCTAAAGCTTAATAGAATTCAAGTCTATCCGGAAAAAAATAAATATTATGGGCTTTTTTTTTTAATATGAGATTTAAAAATGTGCTATGCTAGGCTTATATTTATCATACAATTAAAAAAAAAACTTTAATGAGGTTCATGATTTTTGGACATCCTACAGTAGTTTTTTAATTTGACTAAGACTAAAGAGAAACAAGACTTGACCAAAAAAAAAAAAAAAAGCAAAAGAACTAAGAAAGAAACGCTTACAAACAAACCCACATGTACATGTCTTGATATCTATTAGTTTTTCTATAGTTATAGGGAAGATAAAAAAGAAAGGGTTCAAAAAAAACCGTTCAATGCGCTTTTTTTTTCTTTTGTATACACCGAAAACTGTTTAAAGTATACCAAAGTAGTACTCTGATATCTTTCTTCAACCGTCAGAGTGTAAAAAGGCTTGAAAATAAAGTATACTGAGGTTTGAAACGATGTATATTATACATACAGGCCTACAGTAGTAACAACAACAACAAAAAAAAATATGTGTAACTTTTACTTAGTAGTACTAATATACCAATTCCGGAGTTTTGTACATCATGTATGATGCATAAAAAGATTTACCTTAAAACCTATAGATATTATATATCACTTACTTTCTTTATACATAATCTACTACATGTATATATATTTTATCAATGCACAACTAAGCCTTTCATGATTATCTAATTTTATATAAATCTAGTTTATAAAAAAAAAAGACTCTGATCCAACAACACTATCCTCTACTTAATACAAATAATGTTTATTTAGCTTAAACATTTTTTTTCTTTAAATTAACTCCAGACCTTTTTTTAATGAATAAAAAAAAAGCTTACCTTTAAGAAAATATTTTTTTTCATATTAATAATATTTCATTCGAATCAATAATACAAGTATAATAATAAAATTATTTCTTAAAAGAAAATATTTTACACCCTGAAAATTATTTTTCAACTTAGGTACCATTGGTGCACTTACAAGTTACATATATCCTGCCATGGCATTGAATATTATAATTCCAAAAAAAGAATTACCATAAATAACATTGGCATTTATGTAACTATATTGAGTAATAAGTGAGGAAAAAAATCACATCATCATCATCTATAAATTTATTTAAACTATACTTTTCAATTATACCAAATATAGTCTAAATTATTATTAATATTAATAAGCTCCAGCTTTAAAATTAAAAGATTCACATATATAAATTATTATTGAAATGAACAGATATTTTTTTTGAATTTTTTGGTTCTTGATTTCCAAATTTGTTCATTAGTACATATGAAAAGGTAAATAATAATTTCATGAAAGAAAATTAAAAAGACATATGGTATAAATTGACTTCTTAGACTTACATGTTGTCTATTATATTATTTTTCTTTTCAACATTCCAAAGTATGCTTAAAATGAACAGACAATGGTGCATTAAAGTACTTATATACCTTAAAAAACATACAAAGTCAATTGATTAAATTGGATCACATTTTAAAATTATTAACACACTCTTCTTTCGGTCCCCCAGATAATAAATTATAATAAAAGAACTGGAAAAAGATTGAGTCTGTACGATAAAGGTATTGTTTATAACTTAGTCTAATACATTGGTGTATAAAAGTATCTAGCGTTGGTGACCAAAAAAAGAAGATTTATTGTTAACACATACGTCGCTTATAAACAAAAATCTAAAAAAAAAAAATGGTTGGAGAGAAATGTAGCTAATTAATTTAAGTACAGTAGTAAATCACGTACTTGAATAAATCGTACTAACAAAGTATGAAAAATTTTCAATATAAAGTTAAAGTTATGTTCTTAATGTGTGTATGTTGTAAAGTGACAAAAAAGAGTTTATTTAAATTTGGACAACCCGATATTAAATAAAACAGTAACATTGCCCCAGGTGTAAAATAGATACGATCCGGATTTGGTAATGTTGATGTTTTAGACACTATTATTGCAAATTTATGAAGATGTTTATTTTTTCAACTGCATTTTTGAAAAATATATGTATTCCTTGTACCAACGTAACTGTTGGTACCACTAGAACTTGAACTAGAATCAGTTTGTAGCTACTGTAATGCAATCTACTAGCCACGCAAATCATCGGCTGAAAAAATTTCAATAGTAAACGGGATTCTATTAACAATACAATAATGATACATTAGCCACACACACACAATTCTACAAAAAATATGGTATGATATAACAGAACAAGAAAATTAATTAGAAAATGCGTTGTTTTTTTATTAAATACTATAAGATATTAAGAACATTTATGGATTTGCTTTAACAAATTCTTGACCTTTCTTAATATTCTTAACTAAATCAGCTTTACAAGCTTCTAATAATTTTTCTTCATAAGCATTTAATTTACCCAAACCATTAATCTTTTCAACACCATTTGGACCTAATTCAACTGGAGATGAGAAGAATTCAATACCTTCTTCTTTAAATAATGGAGATTCAACAAAAGTTGGTTCAACAACATTCTTTTCACCATTCATACCTTTTAATAATGAACCAGTGAATCGAGCTGCAGCTTGAGCCATTGATAAAGTTGCTGAACCAGCACCATCTTTAGCTTTAACAACTTCATCACCACCAAATTGAATTCGATTAACTAATTTATCTAAAGTTTCACCTGAAATATTTGGATGATTTGATTGACCAATCAATGGGACAATAGTAGCACCAGAGTGACCACCAACAACAGTAACTGGTTCATTAACTGGATCAGTACCTTGAACTTCAGAAATAAATCTTGAAGCTCGTAAAACATCTAAAGTAGTAACACCAAAGACTCGTTTTGGATCATAAACACCTTTAGCTTTTAAAGTTTCAGCAACAATTGGAACAGTTGAATTAACTGGATTTGAAATAACTGCAACCATTGCTTTTGGACAATAATCAGCAACAGCTTTTGCTAAATCTCGAACAATTGATGCATTGGTATTAAATAAATCATCTCTAGTCATACCTGGTTTTCTTGGAACACCAGCTGGGATAACAACAATTTCAGCATCTTTAAATGCTTCTTTAATATTTTCTGGACCCCAACCTTTAACAGTTGATTTAGTTGGAATATGGGAACAATCAGCTGCAACACCTGGAGCACCTCTTAAATCATATAAAGATAAATCAGTAACATCTTGATTTAATTTTAATAATAATGATAATGGAGAACCAATACCACCATTAGCACCAGCAATAACAACTCTTTTATTCTATTATTTCGTTAGTATTTTGTTCTTTAATTAATCAATTGAACTTACGTTGATAGCAGTGGTTGAGAAAGCTCGTCGAGAAACGGTGTTTTTGATAGATTGGGCAAACATTTTTTTTTTTGTGTGTTGTAGTAGTAAGAAGAAGAAAAAGAGAAAAAAAAAATTGGATAGTGACTTTTTTAAGTATTAATTAAGTTATAAGAGACCAAAAAACGGGCCAATCAAAATATTCCGTGTGTTTTTTTTTTTTTTCCACACATTTTCTCCAACACCTTCTATAGGATTTTTATTAATTGTGGGGCCGCGCGAGTGCAACTTTGGATTGAATTTTTAAGCCGTGGCTAAATTTTTTTTTTTTTTTTACGGAGATTTAGATCCCGATCTTGATAAATCATGAATTAAATGATGAAATTAAATCTGATTAGAGTTTTGGAATTATCCTATAATACCTGGTAGTGTAGTATAAAATGAAAATTGTAAATAAACAATTTGCTACAATATCATAATAAACAGGTTTTAAGGAATTGTCGGATACGTTTTAAACTAACCAATTTTTTGTTGAAATAGGCTAATTCGAATATGCCGAAGGATTGATCTTGATGGAATCAAATGTTTACATTTTGTTAACCCGTTTTGCCGAATGTGATGAGGCTCTATAGTTCCAAATGAAAAAAATAGCTACCAGGTACCAGTAGTCCCTCCCTCCGAGTTTCTCCATTAATACATTTCCAAGTCTATAGCTTTTTTCATTTTAAAAGGAAAAAAGTTCCGGACATATTTAATCATTTCGGGGTGCGAGGGAAAAAGGGTCGTATAGAACTTCAGGGTAAGTCTAGGATATCTAGTTAACTAATTAACCCCACGCAGAAGTACCATGAGGGGCAACATAATATTCAAGTGGGGGAATTTTTTTAATTTTAATTACTATAAACTTATCTAAGACATTATATTGACCTGATAGTGTGAAAAAAAATCCAGAATTTAGAGATTAGTGGATTTTCAGATTTATATATTGATATGTAACATGTATGTTCAGGTTATGCAGTATATGTGAAAACCAAAGTTAGTTGAATTCTTTAAAATAAATAATATACTAGCTAGCTATAGTTATATACCGGAATTATAATACGTTAATTATAATTATATATGTTTGATCTGAACCATTTCATATATGCTCGAGATCATTCAGTTTAATATACTCTGGATGCTACATGGCTATTTTTGAGTATACATACTCTATAGATATACATGAATATACTAGCGAAGATTGTAATATATACTTGATATTTCTATAATACTTACTTTATAGGATGAGTGCTCTCTATACCTGTATGCTACATACAGTATATCTATATCCAGTAAATCCATTAATTAATCCTTAGTTTATACAGGTACAATTTCATGAATGAGCTTATAGATTTAGTATTCTTATGGTATAGCACAGTTTCCGGTTAAACTCATGTGTTGTATGTGTGCGTAACAAAAAAATGGCGGCCCACGACCCATTTCCACGTTTATAGATTTTTCATTTTCAAGCCCGGACTGAAATTTACGCCCAACAATTTAAAATCGGCGGTCTCAAAAAAGATTTACCGATACCGATATCAATAAACATCAAGTAGTTTTTTTTTTTTAGAACAATTACACTTCAAACGGCCAACTATATCAATCAGAATGATCACTTCAACAGCACGTCACAATGAAAAACTTCATAAACGGCACTTGGTCTATAGTAATATATTCATAATATTGTCTCATAGAACAAGCAAAAGAAATAAATAAACGCGTAAGTTCAATTTTACCCAACAAAACGCGGAATTTGACCGTGTTGATCCCACGTTGTAATTCTTAAGTCATATCATTAATCTCCAAAAATTTCTTAACCTTATTTTGTAAATATAACCGTTTTTTTCTTTCTTTTTTTAGTTCATATTATACTAGAATTGTATATCAATTCTTAAATTTGAGGCAGTGGTACTTTCACATATCAATTGTTTGAGAACAACTTTTATGATATTCAAAGATGGCAAAGTATCAAGTACCAATTCAACAAACGGAGATTTTCATTTCAACCAAAATGAAAACCGTTTGAAAATTAATTACTTTAATTGTTTTTTTCTTAGATTTCAAGTTCATTGACATGTGGGTATATACTCTTCTAGAAACATTGAAACTCTTTGCTTTTCTCGGATTTGGAAAATAAAAACCCGAATCCGTGAACTATAGATTGATTTCCCCAGATGATAGATCCTCATTTTAAGTTATTATGATTGATATATAACTTTATACTTAAAGATAGATAAACAGGTATACAATAAACTCTTTGCTTGATATACATACAGTATAGGAACGTTTGATAATATTGATTGCTCTGTAAGGATTTGAGAACGCCATGTATATCAACGGCGGCCCTGATAGTCTTTGACTGATAAATCATTGATAACAAAGATTGATAAACCGTTATAAGTAGATAAATATAGATTAAATCAAACAACTCATTTTAAGTTGATTGACTCAATTGGTTTTATAGCAGTTAACGAAAGCCATATGTACAATTGTATATCAACAGTGGCATGCATTGATGCACTTTAGTTACTAATTAAGTTACATGTTTCTAACTATTGATAGACTATTCTAGATATCTAGATATACACTAAATAACATATGGAACCCATCGTGATGATTGACTGATTAGATTTGTAGCAATTACAAAGAAAAGCCATGTATATCAACGGCGACCCTGATATTCTTTGAATGATGATATATCTATGCTGCTTGACTGATGATTTATAACTATATGATATCAATTGATTGGCCAATTGAAAATGACTATTTTAAAAATAGGCCTATAATCAATATCAAACTAGACTTGAAAATTAATTTACAACATTGAATTACTTATAATTGAAATAGTGAGACAAAATATACCTAAGCTGTTCTGTCATTGTATAATATAGCTCTAATAGTAATTAACTGGCAATATGTAATTATGTATTGGTTCATCCATGCATGATCCAGTAGCTTCAATTAAAGGCAAAAAAAAAAAAAAAAAAAAAACATGCCATATACTGCAGATATATTGATTAAATTTGAATTTAAATATAGTACTGGTACCATATAGTAGATACACAATGGTAAACTAAATCATATTATAATACATATGTAGTCTAATAGAGTATATATGAACGGCGTTAAAGGCGCTACAATTTGTTACCCATTTGATAATATCTATACATACATGTTGATATCGATCGATCAATTGATATAATATTCTTTAATTCCCGGTCGCATTAATAATAATCAGATATGATTGAACCTTGTTGATAACTCGATACCACGAAACATACATTATAATTATGATTCAACAATTAGATAGCTCGATATTATTTTCTTTTTAATATTAAATTATATTGATAAATTACATTGTAATTGAGAAGTCTTTGTTGTCGTCAACTCCACAAAAGATCAAAAACTGAGCCACGATCATCTATCACGATCGATTGATTGCATTTATTATATTTCTGCATCGTGGTTCAAAAGCCGTAGGCCAATAATTTTCAATTTAAAAATTAAAAATTAAAAAGAAACAATAAGCCATCATGCTCCAGAGCAACTATTAGGGAGCCTTTCACTAAAAATTGTATTTAACATTATCGGGATATGTATTTACAGGGTATTTTGTATGCCTCTTGAACTTCCATGCATAAACAATAAAATAATTAATTAACTTATTCCTGATTATTTTCAGTAACTTGAAGAGTTCAAATTATCTTTATCGATAAAGTATTGTATGGATAAATATTGACATGGGGTATGGTTAAGGTCTCGATTTCAAATCAATACTTCAAAAGCAAGTATTAGTAATATTTTTGAAATATTCTGATATCAATTACTTAAAAATATTGTAATAGTTTACTTAAAAATAGAAGGATAAGAAAAAAGTAAGTTTATCATTAATCTGTTAAAGAAGGCATTGGTTCTAAATTTAAGAGATATTTTTTGATCATCTTATATCTCGGAGTTATAACCAAATGTAACCATACATTAATTATTTCATGGTTCCAACTATAGTAATAGAATTCCTTCTAACATATTAACGTAGCTTATTCTTGCATATTTTATCATTCCAGGAAAATTTTATCTAGAAAAAGGTATATAATCATTGCCATGCATGCATGCATCATCATGCAAGGGACATTTGCGACTAATGATAATTTCGTATATCACTTTTTACTGATCATCTTACCAAAAAAAAAAAAGTTTTCTCGAACTTTTTTTTCGTTTATTGAAATTTCATTAATTGATATATGACAAAGTTTTTTTATTATAGTTTATAGAAATTTATTTTCTCGGATGATATAAAGGCTGTGACTTATTTTTATAAAACACAAAAGTATTAAAAAAAAAGACCGCCCTAATGATAGAATGAAAATCTTTGATACACACCCTGTTTATCAATGATATATTTATCTATTATAAGGGCAGGATGATGTTCGTCCGGGTGAGCAACAGCTTATAGTATAAAATAATTCATTCCAAAAATAGATATAGAAACATTCATTCTAAAGTATATTTGCTCAATAGTTTGTAATATTATACGAGGATATATAGAAGAAAGTATACGTACATGTAGTTTTACAAGAATCATGAAATTATTCATTTGATTATTATGTAGTTGTATCTCGTAAATTTAAGGGTCTAATGAACATGTCAAGGTATGCATAATTTTTGCTTTAAAACAAAGTAGTATGATAGCAAGTAAAAAATTTACATTAATTATAGACTTAGAGATATGTTACATTCTGTGATGATGATAATCATATTGTGAAAAGAAAAAAAGAAAAGAAAGAGAGGACATTACTTTGTACACATGGTACCTGGAAACAACCTAAAATTTCATATTCTAATATCCAAAACTTCTAGTTCCCTCATGAGGACTATACTTTAAAATTTTCTTTTGAATTTAATGATATTTTTACCATTAAATTGGTACTTCCTGCCATATATCTCATTGCTTATTGATTATCAATACGATATACGATAAAAAAGAAACAGAAATTTACAATAAACTACTAAATAAACTTTCAATAAAAATAATATCATCTTTTTCAACAAAATGAAATAATTAATTTTCATCAAGTTAAACTGGTTTTTACTGTATTCTCAAATAATTTTTTTAATGGCCTATGCGGCGTACCTGGTACTTGTACTAGTGCTTGTAAGCCTAAGTTCGGCCGGAGAATGAAACGTCTGTACCTGCCTGCGCACGCAGGTGCAGATTCGCCACCCAAAAAAAGCTTTACAATAGATAAGCTTAAAAATCAGATAAAGTCCCTTTAAGCCCTAACCTCTGAGACAATCTGCGCGGCTCAACGTTTTTGGTGTGCTGTTATCTCATCTATGTTTTACACAAACTTATTATAATCCCCCTTAATTATATAATAAACAAAAAATCAAAACCATCTCAACATTGAAAAATACTCTAATAAAAATATCCATAAAATTCAGTTTAATAAATTTTATAAAACGATAAAAGAGCATTGGACTTTGCCACATTGACATTATGCATATGGTTAGTTCTATTTTTTTTTATCTTGCTGTATATTACTCAAGTGCTTATCATCATCATCACCAAAAAAATTGTTTAAGCCTTGCTAAAAAAAAGTACATCACCAAACATAATCGTCATCTGTCATCCGTTATGTCATATGAATAATACTCCCTACCTAAAATGATTCTTATACATTTGGACTACACTGTACTGTAGCTAAGCGGTTGATTTAATTTTTTTTTTAAACATAGATGATCATTTTTTTTTTTTTTTTTTTTAGGTACAGTAGTCATCAATCCAAAATTGATTATGAACATTAACATTCATATCATTTATCATTTTTTTTTATTCTTTCTTTTTTTAAAAACCAAATCGACCCGTCGAGACTATCAAATAGGACTTGCGTATTAAGATATACAATAGTATTTTAAACAGGTACCCTAATTTATAGTATAGCTCATCCTTGCTCATCATCCCGACAAGTACAAATGTCTATATAGTAGTATAAAAAAACTGATCACAATACAATAAAACCTACCAAAAAAAAAAAACCGATCAAGTGGATGATATACATACAAATCATTCTAAAATAAAACCCATGTATATCGTAGTCTAATAATAAACAATCAACTGTAAGTTACAAAATTTTTTTTTAATTATAAATAAGGAGTCATATCCTCATCATTCAAGCGATTTTTTTTTTCTTCTTCTTCTCTTTCTTCATCAAAAATATTATATTATAAGCAAAGAGTTATAAAGAACAAACAATGACTACAAGCGCATTAAAATTTAATACACAACGACAAAGACGACCATTAATAACGTCAACATCTCGTAGAAGATCATCAGCTAATACAACTCGAACAATTAAAGAAATTCGATATAGACATACAATTGAAGAACAAATTGGGATTTTAAATTTATTAAGAAGAGTTAGTTATCCAGCATTTACAGATGCTATTGCAAGAAATAGAGATAGTATTCAAGCAGTTAAATTAGATGGTGATAAAGGTAGTGCATTACAATTTTGGATTTTAATTGGTTCAACGTTACAAATTCCAAAAGGTATTACAGAATTTTTAGCATCTTTAGGACCATCATATATTGATCAAGAATCAACTGGAGCACAAGTTGCAGCATTTTTAAATGTTTTGGGGTTATTAATTTTATTATATCCAACTATTGTTGTTTGTAATTGGTATGTTTCAGCAATTTTTTCATCATATAAAAGAGGTTTTACAAAATTATATGGTAAAAAAATGTCATGGACTTCATTACATTCAAGAGCTACATGGCATACTTTTAGAGAATTAGCATTTGCAAGAAGTGATTTAATGGTTAAACCACAATCAGGTAAAGATTGGTTTATGGAAATTATGCATAATGTTGATCCTCCTTTACCAATTAGAGATCCAAAAATTTCTCCTTCAATGTGGAAAAGATTACATGCTTTAACTGAAGAAGAATTTGAAAAAAGTTTAGCAAAACCTGATATGGATAGTTTATTTGATTCTGATACTGATGGTGAAAGTTATGGTGCATTATCAGTTTAGGAACATAATGATAAAGTGATTATCTTGTATATTAGTGGTTTTATGTTAATACGACAGTAATAATAATAATTATAAAAAAGCATTGTACCAATAGAACAAAAAAAAATGAATAAAGTTAGAATACTACACAAATTTGTGATAAGAAAAACACGGCGGTTTAGGCGGGAAAGGAGATTTTTTTTGATAAAAAAATAAGGTTTCGATTGACTCCTTTATTTTTTATTATTTTTATTTTTCTTTTACCCCACTTCTGTGCAACTATTAATTCCACAAAAGAAGTTTATCATCATTCAAGCCACACTACCTCCCGCACAAAAGTTATACTTTTTTTCTGCAGAGAAAGCCTTGTTATAAATAAACATCTTTTCTTTATTATTTATTCATTTTTAAACTTTTTCTTCATTTCTTTTTGAAACTTTTTTTTACTTCTTTTCTTACATTTGATAGACTTATAGAAACCTTTTTAATTTAATAGAGTAATAAAAAAAAAATATTATTAATAAAAAATTATTTTATAAATATAAATAGTATATACTTCATACACTTGGTATTATGAAGTAGTTTTTTGATTTCTTTTGTCGTAGGGAGAATAAATAATAAATAAATTAAATGTTTTAATAAAAAATATGCTTAATAAGTCTAATAGATTTTTTTTGTTGTTGTCATCATAGCCTTTCAAAATCACCAACTAATCTACTCATTTCAGCTCTTTTCGCAGCTTCTGCTAAAATATCAAAACAACCACCTTCATTTAAAGCAGATTGATTACTATTATTATGATTATTCATTTGTAACTGTGATTGCTGCTGTTGTTGCTGTTGTTCTCTTAAATATCTTTCATGTTGTTCATTTAATGCTAAAGATGACGAACTATTTGATGCTGGTGGTGATAAAATTCCATTAATAGGCTGTAAATGTTTATTTGTATTATTATTAATATTATTTGATAAATTAAACGATGGTACTTCTTCAATTTTTGGGTCGTATGGTTCTAATGTAGGTGAACAGTAGCCAGGGAAATATGCGTTATTAGCGTTCATTTTTTTTTCTTCTTATTTAATTTGTTTGTTAGTATTAATGTATCAAGTCTAATTTTTTTTTAATTGTTGTGGAGAAAATATATAAATTAATGATTAAGAATATTTTTGTGGAGGTGATGTGATGTGATGGAAAGAAAGAAAAAAATATTTATCTCAAAATTTTTTCTATAGAAAAGGAAAAAAAAAAAATTTCAGGAAATGCGATGGTTTATATACTTTTTATAGAGTTAGTAGTGGTAACTGGTAGTGGAGAGACATCGATCGCTCCGAGTGGCACAACTTTTTTTTTCACAAATAAAATTTTTTTTTTATTTTTTTTCCGAAAAGGGTTTCAAGCGTTTTGAAAAATCTTTCATTCAAGCATGTGTAGGGTTCTAACACACACTACAGTAAAACATTTTTTTTTTTTCATTATCGCAGCTTGAGTCAGTATTAAAAAACAAGACCTGCTTTAAGGGAAAGAGAAAATTTTTTTTTTTTTATGTTTTGTGGGGTTATTTGTAAGACATTGAAAAAAAAAAATTTTTTTTTTATTTATAATATAAGAAAATCCATTAACAGGGTATATTTTTCTCCAGTCTATCATTTATAAATTGGTAGAAATATTGATACCCTAAGTTTACACTACTTTAAATTATATTCAACCATCAAATTCTTCAACTGAGAGAGATATGCACCCCCGATGACAAGAATTTACATTAGAAAAAAAAAAAATTAAAAAAAACCGCTGTACAACTTAAAAACAGCAAAGAAAAATATCTAGGTCTATCGTAAAAAAATTAGTATATTAAAAAAATGGTACTACACGTACTACACTACAACAATAATACATAACACTTAGATAATCCCACTAGCTGTCATATTTCGTTCTAAAATCATATCAGTAACGGCATTCATAACAAATTTCATTGATTGAGTATCAGTAGCACAAGTATGATGCAAATACATTGCTCTATTATTATTCCTATTACAAGCCATAAACATTTTATGCATAAAACCCATTACATGTTTAAAATTTGTTGAATCACCATTAAATTGTGGATAATAATAACCAAAATTTTTTTCAACTTTTGTAATAGCAGCTTGATTTAATTTTTCTGCCAAAATATCAGTTTTATTTAAAAATAAAATAATTGGAGTATTAGAAAACCATCTTGAATTAACAATAGATTCAAATAAAACTAATGCTTCTTTCATTCTATTAATAGTATTATCTTCAAATAAAACTTGATCATATTCACTAACAGCTGCAACAAATAATATAGCAGTAACATTATCAAAACAATGAATCCATTTTTTTCTTTCACTTCTTTGACCACCAACATCAAACATTCTAAAATTCATTCCTTTAACATTAAAAACAGTTTCTGTAATACCAGTAGTTTTAATTCTACCATTTAAAATATCAGAATCACTTGATTTATAATTCGATTGAGCATATTTAAATACATTATCAAAATAATGTTTAGCATTAACTTCTAATTGAAATTCATTTGCTCTTGAAAAACATTCATGAATTCCTTTATCATTAATCCATAATTGATTAATAGCTTCTGCAACTTGCCATTTTGTCTTTGGTAATTCTTCTGTTTCATTTTCTTCATCATCATCTAATAATGATAATTCTTCATTTTTTCTTCTATTATTATTTTGATATTGAACAACAAAATCATTCAAATGTTTCGATGTATCACCATCTTCTTCATATACATGTAAAGGATCAGTATCTAATAATAAATTTTT
Source organism: Blastobotrys capitulatus (assembly GCA_030564325.1). Taxonomy (NCBI): domain Eukaryota; kingdom Fungi; phylum Ascomycota; class Dipodascomycetes; order Dipodascales; family Trichomonascaceae; genus Blastobotrys; species Blastobotrys capitulatus. The sequence goes on along the minus strand of JAJLUL010000163.1, from coordinate 12,398 downwards.
ATAACCAAATAATACAGATTGTTCATTATCACTATCTAATTCAATACCCAAATTACCTGCTTGTTGAATTAAAATCCTCATACTTTGAACAGTATCACACCAAATAACTTTTGTATATTGTGTTCTTTCATAATCACTAAATCCTGTACCATGAATTAATCTCATTTGTTTTAATACTGTACTTTTACCAGATTCTCCTGCTCCTAATAATAAAATTTTTACTGCATTTGATTGTTTTCTAGCATTAACTAATCCTGCTTCAATCTCAGCATTTCTTTTACTTAATTCATAATTAGCTGAATGATGTTTATTCTTTTTCTTAGTTCGTCGTTGTAATTGATGAGATTCATCTGCTATAACACTTGGTCCACACCCCATTATTTATTGTTGTATTGTTGTTAGTAAAAAAGTTGTTCTATGTTGTAAAAAAAGAGGATAATGAAAAGAGAAAAAAAAAAAAAGAAGGATTTGCAAAAGAGAGAGGAGAAAAAAAGGATAAGTGAAGAAGGAAAGAATGAGGATGGGTGGTTATTTTAATTATCTTGAGGATTTTGAGGATGTGATATTTGTTGTTTTTTTTTCACCGTATTTCTCCAACTTCAAATGCTTGTTGACAAAAGTTATTCTTTACTCGGTTAGATTAAAATTAACTTAAAGGTTTAGTTGCAGTACTTTTTTGAATTATTTTAGGGGATGGTATGTTAGTTGGCTTAAAATGGTTAGCGTCAAAAAAAATTTTGTTAGTTAGTTAGTTAATTCTGCAAGTTTATAAATTAATCTGATGCAGCATTCTTTATTTCGTATTAAAAACAATGATTGGCTGCATCATTTTTGTTTGATAATTTGGTTAGTTTTATCATTGCTTTAATTTGTATAAGGAGGTAACCAAAAATAATTAGGGACCTTGGATTGATTTGAGGATCTTTTTTTTTTTCATGTTGAAATATTTTTAGAGCCCTCATTTTGGGAGGTTGGTTTTTTTAATGCAGCTTAAAGGGGTTTATATAGTGTGGGGCATTACTATTATGAAAAAAAAAATAAACATCATCGATTGTTCCCAAGAAGGTATTTTTCTCGGAAATTCGGAATTCCGATTTGAGGATGTGAGACATTGAGTTTTACAAGTCAAGGTTGTTACTGTAGCTAGTATTAAGTATATACTCAACTTACAGTAGTAATAGCTGTAGGAAAAGATTTTGACTGCAGCGGATGTTTGTTTTTTGAAATTGATAAATCAAAATTGTGTCAAGATAACGCGGTGAATCTTGACTCTGAGCTAGCTTAGATTTGAAATTTAACGTCTTTTGGTTACAGGTTAATTAATGATGATCCGTTAGAACTGCCACTGGTAAATTGATAGATTTTGATTGTTTATGAATGCAAAACTCCTTAATCATTGTTATTTAGGCTTTAATTAATAAAATCTAGTAAGTTTACAGCTGGAAATACATTAATGCAAGTATACAGCATAGCATATATAATAATAGATAAGATACGACTACCCTGGATATCAATATTCAAAGTACATACAGTATATATATTATATATGCTGAATTGATGGACTTCCAGCTGTACAATGATTGCAATTATTGTTGATTAATTAATGAAGATCCTTCAATCTTTGAATTGAACGTTAGTACTGGTCAACTTAAGAATCAATTCAGTATCTCGAGCAATTCAAGCCTACTAATACAAAAACTATTGTATGAAGCATATGCATCCGGATGTGTATATATTTAATAATAATGCCTGATTAATCGTAACCTTAAGGGATCAATTGAGTACATATAAACTGTATTTAGTCTCTTATTGCCTGGGTTGTCTATGGCATATTTATAGGCATCCATTGCAAGAAGCGCAGATTTTGTCTCCCTAATCATGATTGATTAAAATACTTTAATCTCAATTAATATACATACGGAGACTGCCGCATGTATATACATTATATAGTTTTCGCTGTCTCCTTTAATTGCTAGTTTGTTATATACAGTATACGTATGTATATAACCATGAAATATCTAAGCTCTAATATATAACTAATATTAATATTATAACATATACACGTATATATGTCCTGTAGATATATACTTCCCATGCATATTATATTGGCTGGTAACACTAAGATCTACCGCCACGAATAAGCCATGTGTTTAAACTCATTACTTCATATAAAAATTCAACGAGTTGAAGTTGAAATTGTGAAATAGTCCATAGCATGCACGTTGGTGTCGATTTGATTTGATTTCCTTGCATTGCACTCAATGATACTACATATGTAAATATATATTTATATTAATAGATTTGGGTTTTGGTGGTTGATTTTTTTAATTACACCTGTATCCATATATATATGATTTTGATAAATATTTTTATTTGTGCCACACGACAAAACGATCAACACACGCTGGTTTTTTGAAGCACAACTTAATCAAATCAGGACATAAAATCCCTGAACCAACTAACTAAATAATATGGCTAAGAAATTATTAACTTCAGATACTTCAAATATAATTCATGACAATAATATAACTCAACAAATAGAAAATATTACAATAAAATTACCAAATTGTTATACTATCCCCCCAAATTATAAATTAAAATTAATATTTACACCAATAAAATCATCAAGAACAAATTTTGAATCAATTGATACATCATCAACATTATCACCAATAACAAGAGGATTAATAAGATTAGAAAGAAAAGAAAGTTTTTATTGTTGGTTAAAATCAACTTCATTATTATCTAAATATCTTAATTCTTTATCAATTTTTAATATTGATGAACCAACTGATTCATCAGGTTTTATAAATAAATCTCATGCTGTACCGATTTCAAAATATGAAAAATTATTAGTTTCTTTAAATTATAAAGATTTAAAACATGAACAAGATGATCGACCAATTGAAAAATCTTTTGAATCTAGACAAGTTAGATTAACCAAATTATTCTCTCATACATTTACTCGAAGATCAATTAATAAAAAAGTCACTACCCCCGAAACAAATATTAAAGAAACGTGTACAACTACTAAAGAAAGTGATGATGCTCAAGAAAGTGATGCTGTAGTAAACAATTCTCAACAATCAACTAGTGGAAAGGATAGCGCTAGTAGTAACAATTTTAATGGTTCTAATGGTTCCAACAAAACAAGCAACAGTAATTCTAGTAACAATAATACTAATAGCAATGAAGATAGTGAGTTTAATGATGAAGATGATGGGTATCATTTTATCGATATGGAGTATGATTTAGATACAAATTTAGACTTTGATAAAATGACTATAGATGATGATGAATCAAATAATAACAATAATAATACTAAAGAAAATAATTCAATGAAAAAATTTAGAAAAACAGATAGATTAAGTTGTAGTAAAGTTAAATTTGATGAAAAAAAAGGTACATCTAAATTAATTGAATTATTACAAATTATTGAACCAATAACTGAATCTATTTCTAGATATGCTTATTATACTTATGAAACTGAAGAACAAAAAAATTTTAATAGATTTGATATTACTACTGAAATTTTACATTCAAATTATAATTTTAATAAAAAAAAGGAAAAAGTTATTGCAGTTTATATTTCTAATGAAACCGATGGTAATATGATATTACCGAAAGGTGTAGCTTTATTTAATTGTAAGTTTTATAAAAAAATTACTTTAATTAATTGATCATTAATTATAATATCTTTCTTTCTTTCTTTCTTTTTCTATGGGTTAATCTTTATTTAGAAATCTAGCTAGTTAGGGTTGCATATGTTTATATATTATGACATTCCAACATATGTTAGATATAAATATCAAACTTTACAGAGTAGATTGAGTATACCAGTAAGCTATTGCTCCAGTCTGGAGAAAAAGTTGCTAGAGGTCTACATGCACAACATACAAGTTGTATATATACACCATGCATTTTTTTAATCTAGTCTATACATATCTATAGATATTTTCCGATGACTTTGACTACTAATATTTTGCCTCGCTATTGGAAGTTTTGGAATAATGATACAATTAAATGATACAGTTTGGCTCAATATGTTTTTAACTGGTATCCCTTAAGCTCAATTGGTAGTAATTACCCAGTTCAATTGGTTACAGTACTCAATTGTTCAAATAAAATCTTTTTCTCAACTATAGCGTTCAAGCTGGTATATGGAATTTCCGATAACTTTTTGATAGAATAATAAAATTGATTCTTATAAGACCTTAAATGTGTTCTAGTTTTTTCTTTTATATATAATTGAATTTAATGACTTATAATAAGTACAATGTACGTAGGAAAACTTACTGTTATAATAGTTAAGGTCTCGACTAATAAAAATAATTATAAACATATGTCAACTAAACACGGTATATATAAACGGGCATAAAAATGTTTCAGCCGCATGAGCTATACTTAAGCGGTAGTAACAACGATCCTCGGTTTTTTTTTGGCAAAAATTACTCCGATCATCGGGATCGGGGGGATCTCATTTAATCTTCTCTCTTTTTACTTAAGTGACAATATAGTAAGTTTGCAATTGAAGCTTAAGCATGTTGTGCAGCAGCTTTTTTTGCCACAAAAAAAAGAATTAAATTTACAAGACAATTTTAACAGTAATTTGATGCAGTGATAACGACACCGTTCATCTTACAATCATGTTCAATAACATACCCAAATCATTATAATGATGTATTTTCTAAGTGGGGATGTTATTATGATAAATTTATGAAAGATAAAAACAAAATAGGTTAAGTAGCTTTAAGTTTTTTTTTTATACTTCTCCTGTTTTACAAATACGCGTTGAAAAAAACTTTATTGTAGGGGGTTATATTTTTATCATGAAAAAGAACCCAAAATTTTGTAGTTCATCAAAATTTACTATTAACATGATAACAATTGTTTTGTTCTTTTTTATAAATTGTAAATATTATTAGTCAAAAAAAGAATATATAGATATTATATAAATTAAGGTCTTTTCTAATCTTCATGAATAGGCATAAAAATTAAACAAAAAATAATTTAGTCGATTAAAATTAGAAAATAATAAAAAAAATAGATAAAACATAATAAGTTAAAAAAAATAATTCATCATCACCCCCTTCTTTTTTTTCTGTGATCCTCCTTCTCAATTTCTATCATCCATTAATTGGAGATTTGCTTAATACTTAAGAATCTAAAAATATATGTTAGTAATTGTTCTCTTTTCTTTCTTTTAAATAATGAATGTTTCGACTTACAATATAGAATGCGTGAATAACACCTGGAATCCAACCTAAAATACATAATAAGATATTGATTAATAAATCAGCACCACAACCACGTTCTAAGAAAACTCCCAATGGTGGCAAGATGACTGCCAAAATCATTTTAAAAATATCTGAACAAGTGAAAGCCATTTTTGTTGTATTGTCTGTTTGTTTCTGTTTCTGTTTTTAGATTAAAATAAATAAATAAAAAAAAAAGTGTTGAACAAAAAAAAATTAATCAGTGGGAAATTGGGAGTTTATATATTAATCAATTTTTTTTATTTTTTTTTTGTTTATTTGTTTTATTACATTTTTTTTTTTTTCTATGATGTATTGGTAAGATTGTATAAATTAATTCGGGATCGGCAGCTTACTTTTTTTGGTATAGATTTTTTTTTTGCTTTATGCAGTGATAGTTATTTTTTATTCCATCTAAGATTTTGAAAAAAAAAAAAGGCACAGCAGTAGAGCGCTCAGCTGGCACAAGCTTGGAAAAAAACGAAACAGCAAGCTTGCGGTTTGGCCGCACTGTTTTTGAAAAAATCTCTATTACTCATGCTTAAAACATCAAACAGCTGAGTTACAGTCGCTAAGATTAACTGTGTACTGCCCAGAAAATTTTCTAATCAACGCTTGGAATAGCCACACACGGTTGACTTAGTCACGCTTAAGTAGGTTTCAATAAAAAAGTTACTATTCATAGGATCGATTAATTCAAAGGCCCAGATTGTTCAAAATCTTTAGATTTCATCTGAGATCGGTTTTATAGTCAATTATTAATGACTACTGTATTCATCAACTCAATTATTAATAAAATAGTCAATATCTTGAAATATCTAATAAAATTTAGTCGTGTGTTACCTTTTAAAATTTATTAATAATTATTTGTTTTTTGATATTATATTCTTAACTATAGAGGTTGTATATCTTATGACGAAGTTCAAGCAAACTAAACAATATTCAAAATTTAAAGCAAATTAAATCATGTTGCAAGTTTCTATTTTTTCTTTTCCTCTGTGTAATTCTCTGAACATATATATATTAAATTTTTTTATAAACAAATTTTTTATCTCAGATTGGCTTGTGATCTTAAAAAATTTCAATCTGATGATAAAATCATGGTATTCTTTAATATATTAGACCCAAGTAATAATATATATATATATGCCAGATTGTACAATGTTTAGAATTAATTTTTCTGAGCGATCGTCAAACGAATCAACGTACCCACACGTCATCTCAAGCATGCATAAGAATAATTCATACATCATCAATTTTAGAATATATGCTCATCCCTGAAATATAAAAAAATTAATAATTGTTCTTAATAATAAAAAGTCGAAATATGCGAATTATATATTGTATAATATTACTCATAAAAGCTTCTTAATATCTGTAGTTTGCTATGAAATAGCTAGATATTTTAAATTTGCGGTTATAATTAATTAAAGTACTTTAAATTGTAAGCATGAGATATTGTATTCAATTCAATATATTCTACATTAAAAATTACTTAGGAGTTACAGGTCGACGATCAATTATCGACGAGCTGATATATCCAATTATAAACACCATATGCTATATTAATTGCAATTAATGAATATTTGAGCCTGTAACTATAGATGACATCTTGATGTATCCAATAGTTTTTATTTTTAGCAAATACCAAGCTAAACCTGTAGAACATTCGATTGCCGTGATCCGAAACTATGAGGTCTCTGATTTTTTTTGAAATTAGCGTAAGTCAATATTGCTAACGGCTGAACATACACTGTACCTTGTAACTAGTGCAACTTTTAGCGTATCAGATACAAAATAATTTGTAGACATCATGATGATGTTTTGATATTTTATACATATAAGGTAAAAATATATTACTGTGACCAGCCTCTCCAATTAACCATTGCAATTACGCTTTAAATTTTAAATTTAACATTGGTGCAATGGACTGTGCCTTGACAATTTTATAAATTATTATCGAAAAAATTAGGTTCAGGGTTCAATGTTATAAATAATATCTCTAATTGCGGGTGAACTAGCCACACTGTTAGTTGGTACAATAATTAATATTACAATATTATTATAATATGATATTCTAATATATATTAAATTGTACTTGTGGTTATGTTTGTATGCTTGAGCCTTGTTTTTTTAGCGATCCTATGATCATATTATTGAAAACTCTCCAACTGCATACCATGCCATGATAGCGCTAAAATTTTGTACACGCTTGTTAATTATCTGTTTTAAATATTAGCTTAATTAAAGAGATTTAGATTGATTCTGGCTGCTTCTAAGGTCATTAATAGTATATATAAACGTTATGTTACCTTATAGTTTTAAATGCAGGTTCATTTATAGTACCTGATTTTGATTGATTAATGCGATAGAAAACCATAATTAAGGATATTTATAACTAAAACGGTGATAGAGTATCAGATGGATATATGATACCAGCTAGGCTAGCCGTATGGTTTACCTGGTACCAGGCTATACAAATATTGTGTATCCAGATCTGATAGAATTTTAGCTGCAAGTCATTCTTTCTTCTATTTATAGTAACTTCCATTAAAGTAGTTTCAAATTGCAGATCAATATATTATAAATTTATAACGTTCTTCAGCGTTAACAATAGATGTTGAGCCCCAGTCGATATATTATTAGATCCATAGATGGATAGATTTAGACTATTCAAACTTCAAGTGACATTGCCAACATCAACATGAAAAAGATACAAAGTTCCCATAATTTTTAAATATCCAAGTCAAAGCACTAAAAGTAATAATAAAAAAAAAAAATATTTCTCATTAACAAAAAATCATAATATATTTATAAAAAAATTACACATTCTAACAACAACAACTAGCAAACAAAAAAATTATTGATTAGCATATAAATCTTCTTCTAATCTTGCAGCAGGATTATTTTCAATGAAATTTAAATCAACTTTATGACCTAATAAATCTCTAATATTTGAAATACCAAATTTAACCATACAAGGTCTTTCTAAACTTAAACCCCAACCACAAACAGTTAAATCTTTTGGTAAACCTAAAGATTCCAACATTTCTGGTCTGAAAATACCAGAATTACCAATTTCAACCCATTTACCTAAACCTTCATGCCATGAGAAAATTTCCATTGATGGTTCAGTATAAGGATTATAAGTTGGTTTAAATCTTAAACCATTAACACCCATTTTAGCGAAAAAAGTTTCCATAAAACCAATTAAATCACCCAAATTGAAATTATAATCTGCAATAACACCTTCAACTTGATGAAATTCTGCTAAATGAGTTGCATCAACTGCTTCATTTCTAAAAACTCTATCAATAGAGAAATATCGACAAGGTTTTGGATTTTTTGCTAATTTATGTAACATTGCAGCTGAAATTGCAGTTGTATGAGTTCGTAAAACTAATTTTTTAGCATCTACATCAGTCCAAGGATATCTATAACCAATTGAACCATATTTACCATCTTGATGAACTGCATGAACATTATCAATTAATTCTTGATTATCAGGTAATTTACCTTCTTTTGGATCTTTAATATAAAAAGTATCTTGTAAATCTCTTGCTGGATGTTGTTGTGGAACAAATAATGCATCAAAATTCCAAAAACCAGTTTCAACATATTGAGCAGTTGGCATTTCAGTAAAACCTAATGAGAAAAAAATATTTCTAAATTCTTCACGAACTTTTGATAATGGATGTAAAGCACCTGATTGAGTTAATGCACCTTCAGCATCGAAATTATATGGTCTGAATTGAGCAGTTTTCCATGATCCATTTTGTAACATTTCAATAGTTAAATCAGTTGCTAATTGTTTAATTTCTAATGAAAATTCAGGTCCTTTGAAAATTTCAAAGGAAACTAATTTTGTTTTAGTAACTAATTTTCTCTTTTTTAAATCATTTAATTCTTTTGAATTTTCTAAATTACCAGTTTTTTGAATATGTTCTAAATCTAATTTAGTTTGATCAATTACTTCATCAATATTTTTAACCAAAACATCACCATCTTTTTTAATCCATTTTTTTTTAAAACCTTGTTGTTGACCAACTGAACCATTTTGTTTACCAAAAATTTCACCAACTTGACTAATTTTTAAACCTTCTAAATGTTTACAAACTTCATTATATAATCTGAATTCATGTGAACCATTATTGACAATATCTAAACCTTCTTCTGTTAAAGTCCATAAATCTTTTTCTAATTTTTTAAAATCAACCATTTGTTTAGCTGATAATGAGGTAATTGCTGCTTGAATGGTTTGTGAACTGACATCTGGGAAAGCAATTCTACTGTCTGCAATGACACCATTCTCACTAGCATCCAATTTATTCAAAATATCTTGTTGAATACTCATTTTTTATTATTATTTATTGGTGGTAGTGAAGAAAAAAATTGAAAAAAAAAAATTTTGAAAAATTTAGTCATTAGTGTGTGTGTGTCTAATATTGGGTTTAGTAGTGCTTAAAACGAAACGAGTCGGTAGTTATACATCGGAGGTTTAGTTCAATAAGCCAGGGGAAATTTTTCAACCTCCCAACATCAGTTTTTTTTTTTTTTATCATAAATCATCATCAAAAAAATCATCACCAAAAAAAAAACTCATCTTCAATAAGACTTAATAGACTAACAAATAGACTAAAACCAAAATGGATGAAGATATACCTAGTTCCCCACCAAATCACAACGATGAATATGAAAGTGGAGCATCAACTCCAATGTCTGAAGATTCATATGGACCGATTCCAGGATCACCCAGAGATGATGAAATTTTTGATAGTAAACCAATTGAATGTAGATGGGAAAATTGTGATAAAACATTAACAAATTTAAGTTCAATAGTTCAACATATTCAAGATGATCATTTAGGTACAAGAAAATCACGATATGCTTGTGAATGGGAAGGTTGTTCACGTAAAGGAATTGTTCAACCATCAAGATTCGCGTTAGTTTCACATATGAGATCACATACTGGTGAAAAACCATTTTTTTGTACTGTACCAGAATGTGATAGAAATTTTACTAGATCAGATGCATTAGCTAAACATATGAGAACAGTACATGATACTGAATCAGTAAAACCTGGTAATATTAAAGAAGAAATTTATATTCAAAATGGTGGTAAAGTTAATAAATATAGAGAAGGTGTTGAATATGATGAAACTTTAGAAGAAGAAGAATTTCAAGATCCAAGAGAAGCATTTAATTATTTAAAAAGAAAATATATTTGGTCATTAGAATATAAAGAAGAACAATTAAGAGATTTACAAGAATTAAAAAGACAACGTGATTTATTATGGAAAGGTAAAGAAAAATTATTAGATTCTATTTTAAAAAAAGATTTGGATGATGATTCTAAAGATATGAAATTAATCATGTAAAAAAAAAAAAAACTTATTTATTATTATTATTATTTATTTAATTACCAATAACTTGTTTAACAATTTTTTCCAATTCTTCCAAATCATCAGTTGGAACTCGAGTAGTTTCAATACCGTCACCAAAATATTCAACAATACTCTTAAAAGTTCCAAAAGATTCCTTATCATGAACAAAAGAAATTGAAACCCCAACTCGACCAAATCTACCAGTTCTACCAATTCTATGTAAATAAGTTGCAGGATCTGGTTTACCTTTACCATCAACTGGTAAATCATAATTAACAACCATTGAAACACTTGGAATATCAATACCTCTTGCTAAAACATTAGTTGTAATTAAAACTTTTGATCTACCTTCTCTAAAATCATCAATTAATTTATCTCTTGTATTAGATTCCATTTGACCATGTAATAATGAAACTTTATGTCCTTCATTAGTTAATTCTTTATAAATATTATCTGCAGTATCACGTCTTTGACAAAAAATAATTGATGAACCAATTGTTAATAAACCATATAAATCTTTCAAAACTTCTAATTTATGATCTTTTGATTCACAATCCATATATAATTGTTTAATACCTCTAACATTTAATTCTTCTTGTTTTAATCTAATTTCATTTGCATTTGGAACAAAAGATTGTGCAAATTTATAAACTTCATCTGGGAATGTAGCACTAAATAAAACTAATTGTGAAGTTTTTGGTAAAAATTTTTTAACTCGAACACATTGAGCTCCCATACCTTGTTGATCTAACATATTATCTGCTTCATCTAAAACAAATACTTTTAATTTTGATACATCTAATTGTTTTTTTCTAATTAAATCCATAACTGTACCTGCTGTACCAACAACTACTTGAGCAGTTAATTGTTGATGTTTTTCAAAACTATCCGGTACTGCTAAAGCTGTAGTAATATCAGTATATTTACCCATAGTTTTAATAACATCCATAGTTTGTCTTGCTAATTCTCTTGCTGGTGATAATACTAATGCTTGAACTGTTTTAATTGAAGGATCTACTCTTGATAACATTGTTAATGAAAATGCAGCAGTTTTACCAGTACCTGATTGTGATTGACCAATCATATTTTGTGGTGGACTAGCTAATAATAATGGTAATGCTCTTTCTTGAATTTTAGATGGTTTTTGATATTTCATTGCATATAAACCTTTTAATAAATTTTCATTTAATCCTAAATCTTCAAAATTTTTAACTGAATATAATGGTGAATTTGGATCTGCTTGAATATCTGCTAATTTAACTTGAACTTCATAATTACTTTTAATTAAATTATTTACTTCTTCATCTTTTGATTCTTCTTTTTTATTATCTTTTGATTCTTCTTTTTTATCATCTTTTGACTCGTCTTTCTTATCTTTTTCTTCAATTTTTAAAGATTCCATTGTTTTTTCGACTTCAGCTTCAGTAGCATCACCGCTATGGTCAACGGTGGCTTCTGATTCTGGTCTAGGGTTTAATCTATCTTGTAATGACATTTTATTATAATGTGTATATGGTAGTTGGTTCGTGATATTATTTTGTGGTGGTGAAAAATTTAATCTTTTTTCAGGCCGTCAGGCCTCTTACTCTGTAACAGGGGGGGTTCTGCAGAATATGTATCCGTCATAAGGAAAAAAATTTTGCGGCAGAATTAAGCCCTAACGTCACGTGATTCGATGATTTAAGCGCTCTTAAAAAAAGTTCGGCAGCCTTTAAGCCCTTAAGTCACCTGATTTTGTTCAAGTATTACTAAGATCTTT
>JAJLUL010000162.1:37059-48126 GCA_030564325.1 Blastobotrys capitulatus | reverse complement strand
AACCTAAGCTCAAAATTTACAGTTTTGAAAAAAAAAAAAAATGTTGAGTAGATTATCTTCAAAGTTTATGCGTGCTCACCACATATGTGCTCTGAGTGAGCTCAGGGAGCTAAACTAAGCATAGGAATTTTAAAGTTTAACCATCACAAGAGAAAGCATCGATCTCACTCTTGGTATTAATATTATTAAATATCATTATTTTGAGCTTAAGTTTCTATGTGTTACATGCTTTCCTGTACGTGCAATGTACAAGTTTTCTGAATATAATTAATCTTCCTTCTATAACAACAACAACTTTATATATATATAAGTAATTTATAATTTCTTTCCAAGAAGATATCACCCCCCTCGGTAATGATCTCTGTGCAGAAATGACTACTATATTTGACACTAACCCATCGACTAGATGCCATATAACTACTTTACCTACAGAACTTTTATCTATTATCTGGGATTCATTAAAAGTTCAAGATGCAATAAATTTCCATAACACTTGTTGGAATCTAAGAAACAGGTTATCTAACAAATTATGGGAATTAGTACATATTCAAATTGAAAATACTGGTGGATTTAAAGATCTAATTTATAACAACAATACTAATATGAGATTGAAAATGTATTCATTAAGAAAACAACAAAAAAAATATAAAAAATGGATCAATTTAAATAGTGAACTTTTGAAAAAAGAATTTCCTGAATTTGTTTCAATAATTCAACCAATTTTCAAAGTTCTTGTTATTTTTTGTGATAAAAATTTTGAATATGATTTTAAAAATTTTAAAATTAATAATAATAATAATCAATTGTTGGAAGTTTGTGTTCATAACTTGGTAGGTGTTGATTTAATTAATAAATCTCAAATCAATTATATCAGAGCTATGATTCCTATAAATGAATTATCAGAAACTTTTAAAAAGTTACACAAAAACATACAAACAAGGATAGAAAATCTTTTCAGTTTTAATCCAAAGATTTTAAAGACATTAACAATTAGAATTGGAAAATTAACTACAGAATATTATTCAGAAAAAGTTTATCAATTAAAATCACTTGAAGAATTGACTTTAAACAATAATACTGGAGGTCAAATTTCATCAATTTATTTAATGAAATTTAAAATTTTACCAATAAAATCTTTGAAACTACAACTAATGATAATAAATAATGATTTTGATTGTAATTTTATTCCTGATACAGTCAAATATTTGGTACTTGATACAGTTAAGTATACTCCATCGAAAAGAATTAATTTCAAAAATTTGAAATATTTAGGATTAAATGCTATAAAAAACCCTAGAGATTATTTATCCTTAGAATTACCAAATCTCAAAATTATTGAAATTAATGGTCACTGTAATAGTTATATGGCTGATATAGCTGATATATGCCATATATCACCTGGTAATTTAGATTCCATTAGAAAAGTCTATTTAGATGGGTATATGAAGGCGATAGGTAATAAAAATAGTATAAATAGTACTGAATTTGAAGCATCATGGAATTATATATTATATTGTCATTATTTGAAATCATTGGTCATTAAAGTTAGAGACTTAAATTATTCGGCTCTATACAAGTTTAGTAATTTTTGTGCTAGCAAGTTATCTACTAGCATGGTCGAATGTTTAGTTCTTGAGTTTACTCATGACAAAATATCTGATTGGAGATTTTACTTATTCTCAAAATTTTCAATAACTAGATTGAAAAAATTATGTTTAAAATTTCCAAAAAGTTATAATATGATTTCTAACATTATGAGAATTTTGGGGACAGCTGCAAGTATACCATCAAAAGTTGATGATAAATGGTATTATGATGGTTATGAAAATGTATTTTATGATTATGAAAGATTTGATTACTTTTTGGTTGATCTGGAATTGATAAGAACATTGAAATGATATATACCTGGGTTTAGTATGGTGCTGATCGATCGATCTGTTGCGATTAATATCAGTTGTTACATTCTTCAGGTGCTAGAAAAAATTTAACTTCATATATATCTACAGTATGTATAAAATTAATTAATAAAAACTCCAATTTGAACATGAATTATTTTCATTCATATGCATGTTATAAAAACCTGCTCATTGTTTAATCTCAAATAAAATACGTATACTGAATAGCAGAGAGGCTATCTCGACGCGAATTTCATTAGGTTACAAAGCATATCGTTTGTTAGCGACTAGTCTTAAAGAAATTGATTGATTATAAAAAATCTTCAGAGAGAAAAAGATTTATATAAAAGTTTTGCCATGCATAGACGCAACGTACTGTACTATACATACTGTATAAGCTAGGAAACGTAAAGATTCGTCTTGAATTTTACCTGAAAAAATCCCATGTGCAGGCCTGATTGGTGACTTATTTCCCAGTTATTGCCAGGAGGTAACTAGAGCTCTCACTCTCACAGCAGCTGCTACGTACCAGCGGTAATTAATGGAGCCTTCATGGTGCCATACTTTGTACCAAAAATACGCCTGTGATAGAAAAAAAAAAAAAAAGATCATGCTATATGCACGTAGTACTATAATTTTGATACCCAACGCAGTGTCATTGATGAATTTAAATGATTGATTGATAGATGATATAGAGAGCCTTGAAGAGTTCTCTAATATACAGCATACTGTATATTGATTCCATGTGGACATATTATTAAGCTAACATATATGTCAGGCTTTATAAGCACCTAAGAATAAAACGTTGTACCTGTATTTACCCCATATATTGACCAAAAGAACCTATACCAATCGATTAAGCAACTGAATTAGTGAAAACAGGCTTACTTTCATACTCAATGGTGTTGAAAGTGCACCAGCAATGCTGATCTGTATTTTCCAAAAACAGGTCTTAATACTACTTGAACCTATCTGGTAAAAAAACACCCCGCCCCGAAAATATCAAAATCAAAATCAAAAACCTGATAGTTCAATCAATCGGACCTCCGACATTTTCATTCCGGCCCCCGATATTTATGCAGTACTAACAAAAACCCCACGGGGATGTATCTCAAGCATAGAAAGCAAGCTTGAAGCCTACTATAAACTACCTGGTACCATTATCCATTTTTTGCAATTATCAAGGCTTATGGACCAATAAATTTAAATCGACGGTACCTGGTGATGTTTATCCACTCGAGATCTTTGAATCCAAACCATTGGACAGAAATTGAAACACGATCGAGACTTTAAAAATTTAGCTTCTAGTCTATGGATGTGATTGATTCCACGTTACAAGTACGTATACCCAATGAATTTCATGCATAGTTAATCAGGTTACGAATTGGGACAAAAAGAAAAAAAACAAAAAAACCCAGTTACCCGGAAGTCCAAAAAACAACAACAACAACAAAAAAAATAAAGTTTTATTTTTTTATGATTTTGTGCATCAAGAATAAAAAAATGTCTTTCTTATTTTTTCACTAAAAAAAAGACAAAAAAAAAAAAAAAATATCACCCTATCCGCCATCACAATCTACAATATTTATTAATTATATCTAGCTTTTAACGAAAGGAAATTTCGACTTTATTTATTACTATATAATAGTCCAAGACAAGAAAAAAGAACGATGGAGTTTGGTAATATCCATGGACTTTCGACAAAAGTTCAAGTCAAACCATCGAATCAATATACAGAACAATTTAAAGAATCTCGACCATTTAAATTAACAACAGCACCAACAGTTTATCCAACAATTGAAGAATTTAAAGATCCTTATGAATTTATTAAATCAATTTATCAAGTTGGAACAGAATATGGTATTATAAAAGTAGTTCCACCTCCAGAATGGAAACCAAAATTTAGATTGGATACAGATCGATTTATTTTTAAAACAAGAAGACAAAAATTAAATAGTATGAGTGCAATAACAAGAGCAGCTAGTAATTTTGTTGAAAGATTATATATATATCATTTATTACAATTTGATAATAAAATTAAAAAACAACCTATTTTTAAAAGAATTGGTAATAATAGTAATAAAAATAATGAAATTTTAAAAATTAATTTATATAGATTAAAAACATTAGTTGATAAATTTGGAGGTATTAATTTATTAACAGAAAAAAATTTATGGTTTGAAATTGGTAATAAATTATTAAATATAAAAGATTGTAATTATAAAGAAGGTTATAAAATTTATGAAATTTATAAAGATATTATATTACCTTATGAAGAATATACAACAAAAGTATTAAACAGTAATAAATTTAATGATTTAAAACAAAATAATTTAGAAGAAGAAAAAACTCAAATACCAACACCACCACCAGATTTTAATACCAAAATAGATACATCCTCATCATCATCATCATCCTCAGAAGATGAAGAACCCAGGAAAAGAAGAAAATTATCAAATGGTAAACAAAAAATTAATCATAATAATCATAGATTAGGAAATATGAAAACAGTTAGAGAATCAATAAGTAAAGAAGAATTAATAGAAGAAGATAATTGTGAAATTTGTAAAAAAAAATGTTTAGAAAATGATTTTAGATGTTTTAATAAAAATTGTGAAGGAGATTATCATAAAAATTGTTTAGAAGAAATTTTTTTAGAATCTAATAATAATGAAAATAATAATGAATGGTGGTGTCCAAAATGTATAGTTGGTACAGGAGAATTTTATTTTGATGAAGGAGAAGAATATAATTTGGATGATTATAAAGATATTGCAGATGAATTTAAAAAAGATTATTTATCAAAATTTAATTTATCATCAGATATATCAAATGAAGAAATTGAATCATTAATTGAAACTAAATTTTGGAATCATGTTGATGATTTAAATTGTAAAATTGAAGTTGAATATGGAGCAGATTTACCAAGTGAATCAATGGGATCAGGATTTCCAAAAATTGCTGAACATATTAGAGATCCTTATTCAAAAGATAAATGGAATTTATTAAATTTTCCAAAACAAAAAAAATCATTATTAAATATTTTAAAAGATATTAGTGGAGTAACAACACCATGGGGTTATGTTGGAATGTTATTTTCAACTTTTTGTTGGCATTCAGAAGATCATTATACTTATTCAATAAATTATCAACATATTGGAGAAACAAAGACTTGGTATGGTATACCAGGTGATTATGCAGAAAATTTTGAAAATATAATTAAAGAAACAGTACCAGAATTAATTGAAAAACAACCAGATTTATTATTTCAAAGAGCAACAATTATAAATCCAGAAAATTTATTAAATAAAAAAATTCCTGTTTATGCAGTTGATCAACATGCAGGACAATTTGTTATAACTTTCCCAAAAGCTTATCATTGTGGTTTTAATCATGGATTTAATTATAATGAAGCAGTTAATTATGCTCCACCTGATTGGGTAACATTTGGACAAGAATGTATGAAAAGTTATAAATTACAAAAAAGATTACCATTATTTAGTCATGATAGATTATTAATTACATTAGCAGAACAATTAAATGATCAAGAAGATTGTGAATGGTTATTACCACCATTATCATCATTAATTTTTCAAGAATTTGAGGATCAAAAAAAATTAAAATTAGAATATTCAAATTTAAATTTAAAAAAAGAATTAATTCAAAGTGATGCAAATGATGAAAGAATTTATCAATGTTGTATTTGTAATACATTAGCTTATTTAAGTCGATTAGTTATTTATACTAATGATACTAATCAATATAATGTTTATTGTTTATCTCATGCACCATCAAAATTAACAATATCAAAAAATGATTCAATAACTTTAGAAAGAAGATATACACCAAAACAATTAAAATTATTATTACAATCTATTGAGAATTATTCTTCTTCTTCATCATCTAATAAATAATTCCATAAACCAAATTCATTAAAATAATCATGATGAATAATACTAACCAAAACATAATTATCAATAATTTGTTTAATTAATAAAGAACTTTGAGAATTTTTTTCATATAATTTCATCCATTCATTCCAAATATTAAAACTTTCATCTCTCCAAGCTTTAAAACTTTCTTCTTCAATAATTGTTGATTGAACAATTTCTCTATTTGGGAAAACCCCCCATGTAACAGCATTTGAACTATTTTTTTCTAATAAATTAGTTTCAAATGATCCATTTGAATCACCAACATAATAACTAATATCATCTTTATTATCTAATTTTTTTTTTAAAATATTATTCCAATCATCTTTTGAAATAAAAATTTCAACAAATGCTTTTTGAAATACATAACCTTTTAATGGACCCCAACCAAAAATTTTATCAGATGATTTTGCATTTGAACCAGTAGCTGGTTGTGATGCAATAGTCCACCAACCTTTTTCATTAATTGATAATAATTGTTCTTGAATTAATGCAGTTTCTGCACTTAATTTTTGATCATTCCATGGTATAATTGTTAATTCATTTGTAATATGTTTAATAAATAATTTGGTAATATCATTTTTTGTAATTGGATAACCCCATAATTTAATTGCTTGTAAATTATCAACATGAAGAGTTGGACCATAACCATCAATTTCACCATATGCAGGAGATTTAGAATTACCAAATCTACCATTTGGGAAATCATCCCATGTTGCTTCTCTACCTAATTCTCCTTGTCCTTTTATAATTGATAAAACTCCTGGTGAAGGATTTAATGAAGTATTTGGATCAGGTAAATTTTCTTTTTCTATAATTTTTTTTGATGTATGATCTTTTTTAATTAAATTAGAATCTTCTAAAACCATTGCAACACATTTTTCTAAATTTAATGTATAAAAATGAAATCCTTTAATTAATTTTGATTTTAATTTTAATTCATTAATAATATTTGATAAAATTGAAACACCATATTCTTTAACTTGATTATCATCATGAATTGGAATTTTTTGAAAATTATCCAAAATTTTTTTTGGAATACTTGCTTTTGATAATTTTGCTGCTCTAATAAAAGATTGATAAGTATTAATTGGCATTAAACCAGGAATAATTGGAATATTTTTAAATAATTTTTCATCATAATTTATTAATAATGATTCCCATTCTAAAAATTTTTCTACATCAAAAAATAATTGTGTAATAATAAAATCTGCTCCTGCTTCAATTTTTTCTTTTAAATATGGTAAATCATTTTTTGGATCTTGATTTGATGTATCAACTCCATCAACATGACCTTCAGGATATCCTGCAACTCCAATACAAAATTCATTACCATGTCTTTTTTTAATATATTTAACTAAATCTTTAGCATGTTTAAATTCTTCTTCTTCTTTTTTTTTTTCAGGTAAATTATATTCATTATTTCTTGGTGGATCACCTCTTAATGCTAAAATATTTTTAATACCAATTTTTGATGCTTTATCTAATGCATCATTTAAAATTTTTGTATCCATATTTGTACATGTTAAATGTAAACATGTATTAATACCTAAATTTTGACTACAATAAGTTGCAATATCTAATGATTTGGTACTAGTTGAACCACCTGCTCCCCATGTAATTGTAATAAATAATGGATTTAATTTTGACATTCTTTCTAATCTAATTGATAAATTTTGTGTACCAGTTTCTGTTTTTGGAGGAAAAAATTCATATGAAAAGAAATTTGATCCTTCAGGTAGATCATTAATTAATTCTGTAATTGATTTCATTGGTTGTTTAGGTTCTGATGGTGGTGGTGTGTTTGTTATGATAGTTGGATTGGTCATTTTGATTTACTTCCACGTTCTAATGTGTGAAAAAAAAAAAAAAATGTTTTTGAAAATTTGGTTTTGTAAATCTTTGAAATGATTCGGTTAAGCAAAAAAAAATACGATTAAATTTTTTTATGGTGGGGAATTAATGAATTACTGACTCGGGAGCTATGACTGATACCGATACAGGATCACCGATTGTCCGATATCGCAATTTTAATAATGAGCCGCATTAAATGTGGCGTTCCCAAAAAAATAAATAAATAAATTTAATAGTATATAATATAATAATTAAACAATAGATTGTTTTCTTAAAAATTCAGAAACTTTTGCAGCTTGAACTTTACCAATAATTTCAGCTAATTGAGGTTCACTTAATTTACAAAATTCTTTTAAATTATCAACTTTATCAATAATTTTTTTATAATTTGTATGATTAATTCCTGGTATTGATTGTAACATTGCAATAGCATCATCATTTTCAATTTCTTTACTATTACCACCTCTTTTACCAAATCCTGAAGATTTTTTTAAATCAGGTTCTAATCTTTTTGATTTTAAATCCATAAAAATTTCTGCAGTTTGTAAAGGACTTGAACTCCAAATTAATTTTAATTTTGGAAAAGTTAAAATTAATAATGTTAATTTTGATTGAACATTTTCTTGTAAAAAAATATCCATTTCACTATTTTTTAATTTATCATTACCAAGTGTATCCCCCATTGCTAAAGTTGAAAAACTTTTTGATTCATCAAATTCAATTAATAAAGTTGGTAAATCATAATATTTACACATTTCAATACATTGTTTATATAATCTTCCAGAATTTAATGATCCAATTAAATCATTAATACTCTTTCTTTCAACACAACAATCTGGTGTTAAAACATAATCTCCAACTACTAAAGTAACTGGTATAACTTGACATTTTTGTTTATAAATTTCATATGGTAATGAACTTTTTAATTCTCTTGCATCAACTAAAATTTTACTTGGTTCAATTGATATTTCTTGTCCACCAGCAATTCTTGAATTAACTGTTTTAAAAATAGTTGGTAAATTTTCATTATTTAAATCATCATCAATTATAATTGGCATTTTTGCTTTTTCTTGAATTAATTTTGTAAAAATATCTTTTTCTTTTCTAACTGCTGCTAAATATTTTTGTTCTTCAATTGAATCTTTATAATACATAAAATATACTTTACATTCATTTGAATATCTATATTCTTCAATTCTTCTAATAAAAGATAAATTTGGTTCATATAATATTATATATGCTGGTTGTAATTCTTGTAATAATTGTTCATCATTTTGTTCATCAAATTTTGATACTATAATAATATCATTCATATCCATAACTTCAACTGTTTGAATTTCTTGTTGTTCTTCTTCTTCATCTTCTTCTTCTATTTCTATTTCATCAATTTCTATATTATCTTCAACATAATCTTTTTCATTAATTATTTCTCCAGTAGCTATATTATCAATTGTATTTGGTTCTGGTTGAGGGGGAACAACAGGAGGAACAGGATTATCAGTATTAGGAGTAGTAGTATGTGTAGTAGTAGTTGTATCAACTTTCCCACCTCTAACTCTTCTTCTTTTTGAAAATCCTCCTTGTAATTTATTTTCTGGTATATAATCATTTCGTTGTTTTGGTTGATTAGTTGCAACTGATAATTGTTGCATTGATAATCCAGATTGATATAAAGTTTTAATACTAATTAAATCTTTTGACCAATTTTGAAAATTTTTTCTTTTTTTTTTTAAAAAAGATTGAGCAGTAAATACACCATTTTTATTTTTTAAATTTTTTATTGCTTGTTGTAATTCTTTAACATTATATTCACACATAATTAAAATAGGACCATTTAAATTATTATCATATTGATTTAATAAAGAAATTTCTTCCAAAATATTTCCTAATTGATCCCATTTTGGTGGTTCTTCAATAAAATTATCATTCAAAACTCTTTTTCTTGCTATTTTAACTAAATGATCTGCTGCTGGATGTTCAATCCATGATGTTGAACCTTTCATTAATGAAACTCTTGCAACTCTATGTAAACAAGTTAAATCATATAAAAATGATATAGAATTAACATTACTAATTCGATCTAATAATTGTAATAATTCACCGATATCATAAATTAATTGACGATTTTTGCTTTTCAATTGATGCCATACAGATCCTAATGAACTTCTAACAATATTCATAAAATTTTTTAAAATTGCATTATCTAATGTCCAATTTTCATTTGCATTTTCAACATTTTGTTTAACTGCTTGTAATTGTCTTAATTGTGATAAATAATTTTCCATTATACTTCTTAAATCTTTACTAATATCATTCATTGCTTCTGTTGGATATACTGCAATTTCAATAACTTCTTTATTATTATTATTCTTATTATTATCAAGAGATTGTCTAACTTTAACATGAAATCTTGGCCATAACCATAATCTTCTAACTCTTAACCATTTTAAATGTTTACTTAAAGAATTAAATCCTGATTGAAATCTTTCTGGTTGATCACTAATTGCTTTTATAAAACCTTTATTATTTAAATCTCGATATAAATGTAATGCAAAAGTTGAACCCGAATTTTCTTTAATTTTATGAGCATTTAATATTAAAATTCCAGAAATTTTTTTCCTATCAATTGTATTTGTTAACATATCACCAACAATTACAGTATTTGATACACTAAAAATCCCACCTTTTGAATATAATCTTTCACGTTTTGATCTAGTTGTATTATCATTAAAAATTGTTAATCCTCTTCTTGATCTACTTTTTTTATTAATATCTTGTTGATCTAATTCAATATTATTTAATCCATCTAATGTTGATAAATCTCTTAATCCTTCTTTAATTTTTTCATTATCATCATCATTAGCTCCTAATATAATAATTAAACTATTTTCAGGTTTTTCTCCAACTGTTGTATATTTTTTTGTATCATAACCAATAATATCTAAACAATGAATTAGATTTATTGTAATTCTTAATAAACCTAATCCTCTTGCTAAAATTAATAATCCATCTTCTTGTAACATATCATTTAAAATTTTTTGTTGAAATGGTAATATTAATGATGTAGTTATTGGTGGAATATTTAATGGTTCATTTATAAAATTATCTTCTTCAATTTCTAAATCAATTTGATCATTTTTTTCTTCTTGTTCTTGTTCTTTTTCTTCTTTTTTCTGTTGTTGATCTGCTTGTTTTTCTGTTACAAATGATACACCATCATATAATTGACCTGGATCAGTTGGTTGAACGAATAAATCATCATCATCATCCATTTTTTATTGATCTGGGAAGTTATGTTCTTGTTGTGGTGGTGCTGATAATTTTTTTTTTGTGTTTGCGCTTTTTTTTTTTGTCCTTCATTCATTTATTCAGTCCCAACGCGTATG